>JAOXYD010115453.1:0-11346 GCA_028565735.1 Pinacopodium congolense | reverse complement strand
GAATATTTTTAAATATATTTTCAATTTTAAACTATAATTGAATAAATTCAATATAATTCAACAGTTATTCATAATTGAAAATATTTAATTGCAAAATATTTTTACTAAAATATTTTTCAATCTTTTGAAGGAATAAATTATATATTTATTAATTAAATTTAAAAGTTATTATGCAATACTTCCTAAAAAAAAATATTAGTGTATTAATCACTTGTTATTTTTATAAGAAAAAATTAATTCTGACCTGAATTGAATAAATTTTAGAATATTACTCATTTAATTGAAATTTTTAAAAGGTTACTCAGTTATTTGAAAATTTTTTAAAATGTTGCTCATTGAATTTAAAAACTTTAAAGGATGAGACATATACACGTGGATGTTGATGTGATATTTTGTCACGTGGATGTTGACGTGACAAAGTCCGTTTGTCACGTCAACATGGACATAATGGAGTTAACGTTTTTACTTTAAGTAAAAAATTGTTTAAATATTAGTCACTTAATTGAAAATTTTAAAGGTTCCGTATTCAACTGAAAAAATTCAAAAAGATTGCTCACTTGTGCAACTATTATCCCTTATTTTAATCATACACTTTGGGATTACCAAAATCTTGTGATAGATATAAGGAGTCTAATAATAGGCAATCCAAGACATGATAAAAGAAATCCTATCTTCCTTTCCCCTTAAAAACACGAAGGATCTACTACACTTAGCCATGTATTATAAAAATATTTAAAATATTTTTATATATTAATAAATAATTTAAATTTTAAAAAACTTTTTATAGCTTGCATATAATGGCCTTCATTAGTTATTTCCCTATAAAATCATCAATTGTTAAGAAATACGTAAGAAAAATTAAAGAGGAGAAAATAAATAAATAAGAACACATATTTTAACGAGCTTCGACAATCTATTGTTACATACGTCCTCAAGAACATAGTGGTTATGATTTTTTATTCTCACATAGATAATAGGGCATATCAAATTTTATAAAATCCTAAATTCATACGGTACATTATACAGATATTCCTGTTTTTCATAAACTATAATAACCTTTAAACTCAATTACAATAGTGTTGTTCTATACAACTATTAACCTACTAACTTCATTTGAGACTACAACGATGATGTAAAAGAATATGAACAATGCCATTGTATATTGTTGTTAACCTTTCACCTATGAGATTATACCATACAGTGGGGCGTTGCCTCGCACCCCCAACTTATCTAGTTATATCCTAACAAAGAATTAAGAAAATGCCTGCAGGACAGATGTTGTCACTCTATTATACTCTGTTACACTATGCTCTGCTTTAGCATATGCCCAACTTATTAGTATATATATATATATATATATAAGCCACATATATAAAAATCTTCATCTTGAAAAATATACGACCTATTAAGATAAAATAAGCCTCAAGTCTTTCTCACATAAGATAAGCTAGGCAACAGTCATACTGAGCATCTTAAAATGTTAATCAAGCCCGAGTAATGCTTAAACTTGTCAGCAGTAACAAGCTTAGTCAATATATCAACTACATTCTCTGAAGTATGAACCTTCAGTAATAATATCTGACCAAAAGTAATCAATTCATTGATCTTGTGAAGCCTTATATCTATTATGCTTGATTCTCACATAATAGACTTGATTCTTTACCAAATAGATAACACTTTATTTGTTACAATGCATTTAAACTTCATCTTGTTTAATACCTTGTTCTTTCACCAAACTAGTGAGCTATAAAACTCCCTTAATTACCTAAGTTACTACCATATACTCTGTCTCAATTTTTGATAAGGTAATATGGATTACACAGTTGATTTCCAATAAATATGCTCTTTTACAAGAATAAATACATACTTTGTAGTAAACATTATATCATTCATATCATTTATATAGTCTGAATCCACATATCTCACAATTGAAAGATCATCATGCTTACCACTAAATACAATGTCATACTTTATTATATCTCTCGAACACCTAAAAATCTACTTGACTACCTCTTAATGTTGTCCCCTAAGTTTTGGGATGGACTTGCTAACTTGACTAACAACACAAGGTAAAGTTGTTCTTTTACAAATCATCACATAAATCAAATAACCTACAACACTTGCATAAGGAACTTTAAACATGCCTTTTGCTTCATCATCTGTCTTTGGATACTACTATGAGGACAACTTTAAATGGTTTGTTAGTAGGGTACTCACAGGTTTTGCACTGCTTATACCAAATTTGTCTATCACCTTCTCAACGTAAATACGTTAAGGTAACTACAACTTTCTAAAGCTCTTATCCCTACAGATGTCTATTCCAATAATCTTTTTAGTAGGGCCTAAGTTCTTTATATCAAACTCTTATTCTAATAATGACTTTAAATCTATCACATCATGCATGTCTTTATAGTAATCAACATATCATCATATACAATAATAGAAAAATAATTGAATTACTATTAAGACTCTTATAGCAATCATACTTACAGCTCTTATATCCAAATTTGATCATATAGAAGTCAAATCGTGTGTATTATTAGCATAGAGATTGTTTTAAGCTATAACGTGACTTATTCAATTTACAAACCAAGTGTTCCTATCTAAGTTAACTAAATCCTTTTGATTGCTCAATATAGATTTTCTCCTCCAAATTATCATAAAGGAATGTTGTCTTTATATCTATCTACTCCAAGTGAATATCCTAACTAGCTACTAATGTCAATATTGACTTAATAGTCGTATGTCTAACTATAAAAGAGAAAATCTTAACATAATAAATCCTTTATAGTTATAAGTACCCTTTTGCAATTAATTAATCCTTGAAACTTTTCCCCTCCTTTTTTTGATATTGTTGGTTTGTTATTATACACCTATTTACACCTTATAACTCTCTTCCCTTCAGGAAGTTCAATTAGTTCCCATGTTTGTTTCTTGTGTAGAGATTCCATTTCCTTAATCATAGCACTATCCAACCATTATTTTTTCTTGTTACTTATAACCTCTTGAAAAAAAAAATTGAATCTCTATTATTAATGATAAGTACATGAGAAACCAAATCCTCAAATCATACATTACTAAAGGTTTAATGGTGCATTGGGTTTGTCCATAGTTATACTTTGTTATTACTCTGTAGATGAAAATTTTAATTATTAAACTACAACTTTCAGCCTTACCACCATCTGATGTATCATGTTCTAGTTCCATCTATACTAGTCTTCAACTAATACTGCTTTTTCCAGTCTTTAGACCATTCTCTTTATGAGTCTGTTGCATCCTAGACTACTCGTCAAATACCGCATCTTTACTAATTACTACTTTCTTTAATTCTAAATCCCAGTAGTTGTACTCCTTTACTCCTTTCACATAACATAAGAAAATACTCTTTCTTGACTTTGGATTAAGTTTTGATCTCTTATTACTGTGAATATGCACATGATTAGGACAACCTAATATTATCAAATTAGAAGAATCAACCTCATTACCTGTCTATACCCCATTGTAGTTTCCTCATCCAATAAAACCTGTGGTGATCTATTGATGAACCTCAGATGCATGGCTCTTTCAGTAATTGATATATTCATCCTCTCTGAAACTCTATTCTGTTGCGGTGTATTATGCATTACGGTAGGATTGTCGTCTACTCACCAAATAATAAAATTACTTAACTTACTTAATTACATAATTATAGCAAGTCGATGTTGATCCCTACAGGGAGTTATGATATGCTAAATCTATTTTAATATTGTTTAAAAAGAAAAAAAAAACCCACTAGATATGGAAACATTAAACTAAACGCTAAAGACAATTAACAAAATAGAAGCAAGCAAATAAGAAACAAATAACAAATACAAAAGGTTGGGTGAAAGTTAAATATAGGATTTTATACTTATAATTGATCATCGAAACAGATAAATTGTGATTGGTTTAAGATATTAACCTATAGGTTTGAACAAGCTCTCAATCCCTTCGTTCTACCAATTTTAGGTAAGTCATATACGATAGAAAATTTACTCTTAACCACGCGACAACCTAGAACAAACTCTCTAGATTTAACGGTGTGACAACATTAACATGCTAGGGAATAGCTAACCTAAGCCACAATCTTGTAAGCTCTGATTGTGTAACTTAGAGAATTGGAATCCTATGTTAAGTTGATTAAGTTCTCTGATAAATTCAATTATCCTATTGCTACTTGTAGTATTAGCTATGGACGATTACGTAT
This sequence comes from Pinacopodium congolense, assembly GCA_028565735.1. Lineage (NCBI taxonomy): Eukaryota > Viridiplantae > Streptophyta > Magnoliopsida > Malpighiales > Erythroxylaceae > Pinacopodium > Pinacopodium congolense. Next base: position 7,121 of record JAOXYD010115453.1, on the reverse strand, counting down.
CACAAGCTTCTACCTATTAATTGAACTACGAATTACACTTAGGGTAGCTAATCCTAAGCATTAAACCCTAATTCATGACATTTTACCGAAATTCTAATTCAATCATAACCTAAATCACAAAGCCCAATTAAATTCAAGTCAATTCTCAAAATTATTAAGTCAACATTTCATCAATATCTTCCATCCCATAGCACAACTAGCCTAACAATATGAAAATAATGCAAAACAAAATCTAAAAACACTTAAAAATCAACATAAATGCATAACACAATAACTAAATAAAGAAAACAAGATTGGAAACTAAAAGAACTACACTTATATTAATAAAAAAATAAAGGATCCATACAATAATTAAGCAAAAACACAAAAAAATAAGAAATAACATAACATAAATTAAATAACAGTAGAAAACACAAAAATGAATAAATGTCTAAGGTTTAGAACAAGAAATAATATAGTAGCAACAAAAATAACAATAAAATAAATAAAACCCACTTAAAACTAAGAAGAAAATAAAGAAAAGAAATAAAGAAAACGGCCTAAGACTAAAAAATGAGGGCTGCCCAAGTTTGCTTTTGTTATGTCTCCTTATATATGTAAGTTTTTCCTCAAAATGCAGTGTTTCCTTATTTTTTATTTTCATTGTGCGTGTGTAAAACGAAGCCATTGTAAGGGTTAAAAAACGCCATAGATACTGTTATTTTAAGCTCGGAAATGCCGGGTTAAACGGCGCCCTGCTGAAGTTTAAATAATGTCGTTTATCAGCTGGACGAATGGTCGTTTTAGTCTTCTACATTAGCTCTTCCTCTCTATTTTTGCTGCAATTTGTTTCAAATCTCTTCCTTTTTTATCCCAAATATGTATCAACACATCCAACCTAGCATTAAACACAAATTGAGCATTTAAACTCTAACATAGGGTTGAATTCACATGGAAATGCATAAAAATATAAGATAATTCAATCTTATCACCTCGTGTCATGCTTCTTATAAAACCGTTAAAAGTATGAGTCTGTGTACTCTGTACTATTGTCTGATCTTAAGTCTTGATCTTCTACTCGTTTGGTTTTTTACCTCTACTTTCCACTTCTTAAACTTAATAAAGACTTTAATTTTTATTTTAAGAAACACATTAAGATCTTCCTAGAAATATAACTTATAGCTTTTGACACCCTACAGCAATTTCAATTATGTAACATCGTCATTCTATATTCACTGATGTTATGGATGCTTCTACTGTGGAGACGTTATAGTTACAATACTGAGAGATTACAATCACAATAATTAGAACCATGATTTTATGCATTCCTATTTATTAGTTAAATCTTAGGATTTCTATTTTTAATAGTTTTCTATTGTTTAGGAAGTACTTTTATTCCTTATTTAAAAATAATTGTTGTTAATATTTTTCTATATAGGGATTCTTACCTCTTTTTTGTGGATGAAATCTTTACCTATTTAAAAAAAGATGATCATATTAAAATAGTCCATTAATATTTTCATCCAAGAAACTTATAGCAGGGAGTTAATGATCTCTTATAAATGACCATTTAAGGCTTTAAAAATAGATTCTTCGAAGAATGGAAGTAGTAAAGGAAATTAAGAAGACTTTACTATTAATCGACTCGTGACGAGATCCTATTTTTGGGCCCATAATAATTTGCTATTAGAGTCAGTCATCAAGGATGACTTAGAGCAATTGATTACTAGGGTTCATGATCTAAAGTACAACCTCATGGAAAACAGTAAGGAGGTGTGCAAGATAAAGGATGACAGTCGAGAATTAAGAAGTTTGATGGAGTTGCACTTTTCCAATAAGGATATGAAACCTGAAGGGGTTGCGACTATAGGTAACCACTAACCAGGGCTGACATAATCATCCAATGAACCTTAAGTCCCTACACAGGGAGTTGCAATCATTCCTAAATACAGTAGGTTGGAATTTCCTTCTTGTAGTAGAGTGAGGGATCCTTTGGGATGGATATGTGGATGTTAACAGTTCTTCATTAACTAATAGACCGAGAAAAGGGACAAGGTAAGGTTAACTACATTTTATATTACAAAAGTGGCACAACTATAATATTACATATTGGAGCAAGAGGAACATGGAATCAGTTGAGACCAATTCAAATCCTAATGTCTTTTTAAGTTTAGGTCCCCACTAACTAGCAATCCATTAGGAAAACTAATTAGTCTTAAACAAACAGAGATTGTGGAAGAGTATAAACATCAATTTCAAACCCATCTTACAAGAGCAACTTCAGTACTAACAGATTAAGGGTTTGAAATGTTTATTGTAATGGAAACTTTGAAGGTAGATGTAAAGATGTAAAATCCCCTTAATCTGGTTATTGCTCTGAATTTAACTCGAACCAATGAAAGAAAAATACAACTCCATTACGAAGGAATCAATATACAATGACCTCAAACAATATGGACAAATCCTAAACCAACAATGTTAACTCCTCATAACATAAACAATCGCAATAAAAAAAAACATATGGAAGGAAATCCATCCATAGTTTCAAGTGTGAATAGTATGATATCACCACCTATTAAGAAGTTGTCTGTAGCGAAGATGACAGAGCGAGTCGCAAAAGGGCAATGTTTTAATTGTGACTAGTCATATTCAATCAGTCATAAGTGTAATCAACTATTATGTTTGATGATAGAAGATCCGAATGATGACATAGGACAACCACCTTAATGGATCAAGAAATATCCTAAGTTTGAACTTGCGGACTAACTCTTAATCTGAGAGGGGAGTAATGCTATGGATGCTTCTATTAGAAAGAAATTATAGCGACAATAATGAGAGATTATAATCATAATAATGAGAACCAAGACTTCAGACATTTCTATTTATTAGTTAAATATTAAGGTTTTCATTTTTAATATTTTTCTACTGTTTAAGAAGTACCATTATTTTTTCTTATTTAAAAATGATCGTTGTTGGTAGTTTCCTATGTAGAGATTCTTACCTTTTCTTTTGTAATTGAAATCCTTACATATTTAAAGGGAAAGATCATACTAATAAAGCTCATCAATATTTCAAGCTAAGAAACTTATAGTATAGAGCTGGTGATCTCTTATAAATGACCATTAAAGGCTTTCAAAATAGGTCTTTAAAGAATGGGAGAAGTAACGAAAATCAAGAAGGCTTTTTTGCTAATCAACCTGTGAAGAGATTCTACTTGCAAGACTATAAAAATTAAGATGAATTAATCTCATGTACCACAGAGTAGTGCTCTTTTTTTATCTGTAAGTATATTTTTTTGTCAACTTATAGAAGTTACTTACAGTCCTCAATCCCTTAATTACAATCAAAACACCTTTAATTACCTTAATACTATTACTAACTTCATATTTATAATCCAGTCCATTACCATGTAATGTCTCCAAAGAAATTAAATTCTTTTTCAATTTTGAAACGTGTCTAATATCACATAACGTTTTAAAAACTCCATCATGTATCTTATTTTTTACTTGTCTCATTCTGATAACTACACATGTCTTATTATCTCCCAAATGGACATAACTAAAATTGCCTAGCTTATATGAATCAAATTAGTCTCTGTTTGAAGTTACATAATTTGAATACTTCATATCTAGAATTCGTAAGCCTATGAATGGACTTGATAATACTGAGAGCATGCTGCTATCACTACACTCCAAATCATCTATCTATACCATATTAACAGAGTTTCTAGCATCATTGCTTTTTTTTCCTTATTATTCTGTTACCTCTTGTTTGGATAGTTTTTTTTTCATATGGTTAAGCTACTTTCAAATATGACATTATATACACTTCTTGCCTTTGGATTTTGGATTTTAACCTTGAGTTCCTCTTACCAGAGTCATCATTGTTCTCCTTTCTCCTACATTCCTAATTACCATACAACCCTTTGTTTTGAAAAATTTTACCAATGTTTTGTTTCGTTGATTGTGAGCCAACAAAGTAATGGTATTCTCCTTTACGAAAATTACTTTCTTTTCATATGTGAGTGTAGTCACTATATATTTATATGAGGGAGGTAATGAACACAAGAAAATCTTGATTTAGTCTTCATCTTCAATCTTCACCTCAGACTTCAATAGTTTCGTAACTATTTGATTAAAAATGTTGCTATGCTGTACCAAGTCTACTTCTTATTTTTTCTTCAGCTCATACAAATTCTGCTTCAGATACAGTTTGTTCGTGAAGAACTTCACCATATACCCACTCTATTAACTTCTTCCACACCTTTATTGGAGATGTAATATTCATAATATGATATATGACCTCATCTATCAAACATAACTGAATGGTTCCTGTTATTGGAACTTATAGTTTTTCCTAATCTAAATCATTCATAAATTCAGGTTTATTATCATGCAATGCCTTTAATATGCCTTGTTGCGCCAATAAATCATACATCCTCTATTGCCACAATTTGAAATTGCTAGTTCCATCAAACTTCATCGCATCAAATTTTGCAACAAGATTCATCGTCATCTCTGTACTAGTTTTAAGGAATATAAAAGAAAAATTAAAGAGAAAAAAATAAACAAGAGCACACATATTTTAACAAGGTTCAATAACTTGTTGTTACTTTCATCCTCGAGAGAAAACTATGATTTCTTATTCTCACAAAAACAATAGGGCACATCAAGTTTTATAAAACTCTAAACTCATATGGTATATTACAAAAATACCTTAATTTTTCACAAACTACAATGGTGCCATTCTATACATTCATTGATCTAACGGCTTCAATTGGGATTACAATAACAATGCACAAGAACATAAATAGTGCTATTATGTACCACTGTTGACCTATTTGCGAGATTGTATCATACTACGAGGGCAACTTATCTAGTTGTATTTCGATAAAAAATATATTAAAAAAAACCTCATAGAGATATATGTTGTCACTCAATTACACTCTGTTGTGTTGCATTTTGCTATAACATCCGTGAACTTAATGGTATTTATGAGCCACATAGACAACACCTATGTATCTCTTACACTTATTTAAAAGTATATAGGTTATTTTATAGGTCATCTAATTACATCCTTTAAAATATATAAAACATCTTGAACATTTTCTCTATAATAACTATTAATGATCATTATAGTAGAACTACCAAATATTTTTCATGTTATTTATATCTTAAACCCTTGAATTTATTCATACGTGGCTCATGTATGTCTACTCAACTTATAAAATTGGGATTTTAATTGAAATCAACACATAAAAAATTAAAAATAGTATTAAAAATACATAAACTAGAAAAATATCATTATAGCATTTGAAATTATGGAATCCTTTATAAAAAGTAAAAAAGATGACTTAACTCTTTCTTATTAACTCTCTCACTTATGTTATAGATATAATCCTTTTTAATTCACTTCATAAGGTTGTCAACTTGTAAGAATAATTTAAACCTAATAATTAAAGAATCATCACCCATTATTAAGATGTCTAAACAGTCTTATATAATAATTATGTGACTTAATAAAGGTGTTGAAGAAACTAAATTTAAAATAAAATCACAAATATAACCATGAACTTTAAAAGAAGCAGAAGTTCAAGACATAAAGTAGTAAGAACTAAGGGAATGAACTTGAATTTAGATATGATAATATAAATTTTCTTTGATTATGAAACAAAACCAGAAATTTATTATAAATTATGAATAAATATTAAATATATCATATCATTTATTTTTAGCATTTGTCCTACTAACATTGTTAGTAACACAATTTAACTACGTTAAGTTGTTACGTAAATATAACAAGATAATGACTCTACATGCAGTCTTTCTATTACATAATAGCTCCAAATAATTAAATTTATAATTAACAAATTTAATAATGTGATATTTATATATGAACCTTTATAGATTATAATATGTATTGTTAAACAAATAAAGTTTGAATTAAATTAAATATTTTAATATGAGAAATAGTTTAACAAGAATAAAGTATTGAAATCTAAGGACCTGTTCCTATTAATAAAGATTCACCCGAATTTCTTTTAAAATTTCAATGGAGTTACGCCATCCATTCCACCTTTAAAAATACATTTCTTGTTAATTACCATATTATTACATTGATCATCTTATATAATTTTTAAAGACCTAGATTTTTTATTTTTCTTTTTCTTTTGTTGCATTTAACTATTTTTCTTGAAAATGATTTAGAGTTAGTTTTTTTTCCTTTTATTGAATATTTTAAAATATTGTTAATATTATATTTTCATACTCGCTCAATGAAGCTACTAGGGTTATTTCTAACCCTTACATCCCTGCTACTGGTGTGACAGCTACTGGCCATTTAACTTCTTCTCATCCTATGGATGAAGTTATGAATTGGCAATCACAGAATGCAGTTTCTCAAAATAAAGTGCTTCAACGTATTGATACCAAGTTAGATGGATTATCTCACCACACTCAGCTTGTTCATTCCAAGGTTGATCAGTTGGATACTAAAGTTCAGTCCTTATATCAATCATTACAACAGTAGATCCTTCAGATTGAAAAGGAGTTACAACAAATGACAGTCCAAGCTTTCGGTTCTGAGTATTTTTCCCAGACTCAAGAAAAAACCCAAGAATTAAGACATCTGCAGACTCTGGTGCAACGTATTGAAAAAGACCATCACCTAGATCAAATGAGATCTCTTTATGACCCTTCCCCTCTTCCTCACCCTGTTATGCAACCTTTATACCCTCTTTCCTCTCCTCCATCTTACCCACAACCAACAGATTATGCCAATATCTTTAAAATGAATTACCCTTTACTCCGTCAAATTAGGCCTACTCCTAAACAACCCCCTCCTTTCTCCCCAACAGAGCCTACTCCTCCTCCTTTTAACCCATGGCAATCTGCTATACCTGTGAAACCCCTACGTATCCATACCCCTCCTACTTCACCTCCTAAACCTAAACCTGTCCCTTCCCCTCAGAAAAATAAAACCATTGCCATCTTAACCACCTTTTCTGATGAAGACCAGATTTCTCAAACTTCTTCTGATTTCTCTGATCACATTGCTGATCTCACCCAGTTAACTCAAATTATGATGGTTGACCCTGGCACATCTCGTCAACAACCTGAAGTCAGTGAAGTTCATGATGAAGA
>JAOXYD010115442.1:0-11347 GCA_028565735.1 Pinacopodium congolense | reverse complement strand
TTTAATGTGTTATTATTTTAAATTTTTATATTTTTATATTTTCGTTTTAGTTAATAATTTTTTATTTAAAAAATAAAAATCAAAAATCAAAACGAAAATTAAAACAAGCATACCCTAATTCTTAAGTAGGCATATATGAATTTAACTTCAAATGCGAGTTCGGCCTATTAGGAATAAAAGACAAAGCGCAAACCAAAATCAAGTCAAATCCTTATTCAAAGCCAGCCCATTCTATAATTTCTATAGTAACACTTAAGTTAAAATTCAGTTAAAATCAATTATCAAATTAGAACTTTAGACCATTTGAAGTCAGTATCTATTTTTAATCATCTTTAAAGCCAAGTTGAATTGAAGTCCAATATTCTAGAACTAAAAGTCCATTTCTCAGTCAATAATCAATTCATCTCGCATTATAACTCTTTTAACAATCACCCCTTTTATTTTTTGTCAAAGCAATACTTAGAACAAAGAAATTTTAGGTTGAAGATGAACAACGTCACATCCTTTTTCTTTAACTAGTCCATTCCTTTCAAGTCCATCCTTCTCTTAGTATTAAGTTTATTTGATCACTGGGTCATTTCATTATAGTCCATACATTTTTAAAATTCATGTTCTTTAAATTAAAGTTCATATTTTACATTTAGAAGATATCGCTTTACAATCAAAATCCTTTTTTTTCTTTTAAAATTAAGGTATGTCATGTTCAAATCAAAAGTCATTCCTTATTTTAAACCTCTAAAATATTTTCTTTCAATAACATTTATCTTTTGTTTATTAGCTCAAAATCTTGGATCCATCTTTCCTAAACTTCCAGGAAATCATAATAATTATTCTAATAGTCAAATTCAACTTCATCATTAACTCATTTATTTTAATTCTTTTCTAAATAATTAGTTTTAGATTTACTCCATTCTAGATCCTTTTCTTTCAAACTCTTTAATAAATGCAAAATTGATCATAGAATTAGGCAAGTATTTACTTGAATAAAATGATGTGCATATACATCTCCTAGTTTATAATTAGACCCAAAATTCTTTTCTCTTTTGTTTAGGACTTTATAGTTCCTTCTCCTTTAGATTTTTCTCTATCTTCATTTAATAAGGTAGGGCGGCAACATCATTGGATCATTAATCAATATTATCAATTAGTCTCTTCTATTTAGATTGTGCTTCGCTTGTTAGTGATACCCATAACAAAGAAGATATTGTATAAAGGGTTCTCTTCACGTGCTGAAGGAATAGAGATAGTGAGAACCTTAAGTGGAGCATGGTTGTAGATGTAGGCCTTGCCATTCATTGATTAAGTTTTGAAAATACGTTAAATTCACATACACATAATTATTTGCCTCTCATGTGCCATTTAGGGACCAACATAATGTTTTTAGATTTTCTTAAGTACTAATTTGTTTTAAGTTCAATTTTCTTGTAGATAGTTTATCATTATACCAAATTAGTATGAAAGAGTTCTTCATTAAAAAGTGCTTACATAACATACTATGTAAAAGGAAAGTTAAATTTTATTTTATAACTTTACAGCAACTAGTTAAAGGAACATCTCAAGAAGATACAAAATTACTGGATTTAGTTATTTTAAGAGAGTAGCCAGGTAATATCCAAGATCTTAAGGATTGTTATCAGAAGCTCTTAATAATAAATAATGATTATTTTAAAGACAAATCTTAAAAAAACATGAGTTATTGGATATGAAATTATAATGGACATTTATTAATTTTTTGGTCAAAATTTGAAATCCCAAATTTGCACCTATTCCTTTTAGCAAAATGATATCATGCATTCCATGGCGGAATATTAAAAGCTTTTACAAATTCCTTACAAATCAATTAAGCATGTTTATTTATAAAATCTACCATGTGGGTGATCAGCCTTTTTGGTCCTCTATTTAAAATAAAATAAAATCTCAAATTTCAAATTAAACAATATTAAGACTACTAATAGATAAGTGCACCTATCGCTGTATAATATAGCTATTAGGAGTTCGAATGTCCCCACAGAGATTGTTAATGGATTATCAATAATCTTCATTTCTCTATTATCTAACCTATCCAAATTGATGATTGATTTAATAATTAAATAAGCTATCAATTAGACAAATAATTAAATAAGTCCAAAGCAAGTTACTAGATTAAGAATGTAGATGATGGAGGAAGGACCTAAATTATTAATCCCCCTAAGACATCTACGTGTTCATTATTTTACTTTGATTTAATATTTTATCCATATTTACTTAGACCATAGGATCCTTAAATTGAATTATACTCTATCTTAAGTTATATAATTCATATCCTTTTGTTTGATTAATCAAAAGTTCTTCTCAATCAATACCATAATTAAAAGAGTTATTGTGATCTATCTATCTTTTTTTTTTTGGCTAGATTCACACCTAACTCGAAAAAATCATGTAAGTTTGCTTTTAAATCTCCATGCAAGTTTCTTTATCTATGAATTGATCTACTCATATAAATGACCTCTCAACCTATATATATGAAATTATATATGGAATTTAAGTTTATGTTTGATTCGAATTCAAAACTAATACATTGTATCTATAGATAAATCTAAGATAAAAATCTAGAAATCCATACATTAAATCAGAGAAAGAATAATTAACAATATATCTTAGGGTTCATATCATCTATATCTTATGAAAATTTATTTCTTAAAGATATTAAAACATACAACTATAATCAAACATGATAACAACTTTGAAAAACTCATTCTCATGAAGCGTTTTAATACTTGAATCTTCAAAGATGATTTGTTAGAAATCAATCTTGATCTTCAAATCTAGATGAAACCTTTCAATTCTCCTCCTTAATTTGCTTCGAAATCAAGTGAAAGTTTCTTAGGAAGGGCTCTTAGTCTCTTAACAGTAGCTTTAGGTCATCCAAGATTAAAAAAAACCATTGATTAAAACCTAAATTTGCACTTAAATAGGAGAGGATCTCCACTGTCCCACGGCTTGAGTCACAACCATGGGACTTCTCATAAGTTGGCAGCCAAAATCATAACTAAGGTCATGGTTGTGACCTTGTCCATGGAACCTACTAAATAGCTTGGCTATTTTCATGTTTCTTCAAGAAATTTCCATGACTTGGCCCATATCCACGAGGTAGGTGTGGAATTGGATTGACACTTTTCTTCCATCTTTTTATCCCATGAACTTGCTAACTCCTTTTATACATCAAAGTACTCACCAAGAATTACAGCAATATACATTTTTATCAAAATCATCATGAGCAATATCATATTCAAAATTTAACTCAAATAAGCGTAACACGAAATTAACATTAAACCAAGGATTTTGACTATGAAATCATACCTAAAATATGGATAAAATGAATATTATTAATGGGTTTAAGCATTGTGAAAATTATTGGACGTAAATGCAGATCATGAGAAGGGAAAACATCAAATAAAGCATAAGAAGCCTTACTCTTGCTCTACAATAAGGGTGTATTTAGAAAATTAATGAAACAATTATATCAATATCTCTATATATAATCAATAGATTTATGTATTTATGGTTTACACCATTTTCTAGACTTGTTTTAATGAATAATTATGTCTAAAAGATCAAATAATGCATAACTAAATGTTGGGTCGATTTCCTAATATAAGCCTAGTATAAAATAGAAAGTATTGAATATCATCTCCACAAGAATCTAATTGTGACAACATAAGTACTAGGTTAACTAGTGTTTAATGATCCAAATAGCTTCAATTAACTAAATGATAAAGGCTTAAAGTAATGAATAAAATAAATGAACAAATATTTAATCTAACACAAGATGAATAAAATATATGAAAAAATATTTAATGTACCACGGGTTAATAAATTAAGAACTAAGAAAAAACTAACTAAGGCTTCAAACTTTAATGGGTTAACTAACTAATAGATTTCAGTTTTAGATAGATTTAGGGAATTATTCACTTAAATAAGATACTACTAATGGCCATAGGCATGACATTTAAAAATTTTAAACCTAAAGTCTTTAGATCTAAGAACTGTTACAACAAACTTTAAAGCTTATTCCATATCTAACTTCAATTATGTTACTTAATTAACTTTTCCTAATAATTAAAAACCAATGAGCATGGATCTTTTAACTATCTAGCTATTTGATTTAGGTGATTAGTCTAAGTAAGATAAATTAATCACTTAATTAGATAAAATTTCCCAACCATTCACTCATAACCTTTCTACAGTCCTAACTCTAGATAAAATAATTTAAGCACACATATTTAATAAAGAAAGCAAAGATTAATCACTTAATTAGATAAAAATCTCCCAACCATTCATTTATAACCTATTTACTATCCTAACTGTAGATAAAATAATTTAAGCACACATATTCAACAATGAAAACAAAGATGTAGTCAAAAGGCGCTTATTTATTAATGTAAATAAAATAAAGATTCAATACAAAATAGTGAAGAAAAAGTTTAAAAATTACAACAGAACTAAATATCCTAATTGCAATCTTGCTCTTTTGTCTACCTTAAATGCTCGTATAAATCCTAAAATCACTAACTAAATGTAGAAAGAATAAAAGAAAATACCCTAATTTAATCTAATTTCGAAAATTCTCTACATGTTGGCACCATTTTCCAAGAGGACTCTCTTCTTTCTTTCTCTTCTTTAAGCTTTCTTTTATAGCTTTTTTAGTAATTGTTAGGGTTTTGAAACCCTAAACATGTCTAAAGGGTAGACTAGTCCTTTAAGCCTAAAAAATCTTCTTTAACCTTAATTTTCCAAATGAAAAATGATACTTAAATCTGAGGAAATTGACACTGTTATATAAGATCATTTATCTACCAACTGTTTTCAAGTGTTAAATGGCGGTGCACAAAAACCTCAATAGTTCCATTTAATAATAATGTTTACCTTCTATCTTTTTAATGGAACAAAACAACACTTTATAGTGAGATCAACGATGCTATTTAACATCGACATTTGGCTTCTATCTAAATTTGCCAAAAATTAACCAATTTGTACCCTTAAAACTAAAATTTAAAATAAAACTATAATTTATTAAAAAGGAATAATACACAGTAGAAATTATCATAAATAATGGGTTAAATCATGAAATAATACAGTATAAAATCATCTATTTTACCCATTAACAATTCTCTTATAATTGAACTATTGCTTGTCTTCAAGCGACTACTTAGATACTCGTTCAGAACAATTTAACAGCAATCAAAGTTAATAAGGCACTTCAACTCAAATCAATGTAATTAAACATAGGCAGCATCTCCTAATGCAATATTGATTATGGATTAACACGTATGGTCAAATTATATAATAAAGTCAACCCTTTATACATTTTACTAAATCTCAAAAACTTGTACAGATAATCATGCAAACCTTTTGAAGATTATTCAATCGACATATACGTTTAATGCTCCATCATGTCTTATCACATTCATTACTTAGCAATTACTTTGGTTAAGTACATTTTTGCTCCATCTTGTCGTAATAAGGAGTATCTTCACCCCATCTTGCCTTTTTATACATGTTACTTCACTTTTATTCACTCCAATTCAATGCAATCACTTACTGGAAGGAGACCAACCCCAAGCAGCCAGGACTAGCCTAGACATTACTGCCCGTGCCCTTCCGGTGACCTGCGCACCTGCTCGACCCGCTTGCCATCCCTGAGCCCGTCTCCCCCCTACGTCCCAGCCACCAGCCTGCAGCGCTTGGGCGGCCCGCCTAGGCTGCGCATCTGCGCCTCTGGCCTGGCCCTGGATCTACCTGGGCCATACCATCCTCTCCTCTCCTCCAGACAAGCTCGTCCTCCCCTGCTCCTCTGCAGCCTAGCTCCCTCAAGCAGCAGCCCTCCACAGCACACAAAGAACAGCCTTAAATCAAAATTAAAGAGACAGCAGCAAGTTTTTCGGATAGAAAGGAGAATAAGAGAAGAGACGCAGGAAAAACATAGACATGGAGGAGCAGCAGTAGAAACCAGAAGAGGGGAGGCAGAAACACAGAAAAAAATAGAGAGCAACGAACAGCAAGGGAGAAGGAGAGTAGAAAATAGAGGAGCTCCACACAAGCTTTAAGCTACACAAGCACAAAAACTTCAAGTTCATCAAGTTTTATATTTTATTTTTTTCAGATTTATTTTTATTTTATTTTATTTTATTTTTACCTTTATTTTATTATGTTTTGCATTTTCAAGAATATAGACTTGTTTGAACTTATTTTTATTATTATGTGTGGCTAAAATATTTTTAGGATTTGTTGTTTGAATTATTTAGGACCCTTTAGTTATTGATTTAATTTTTATAAATATTTGTGTTGATTATTGTACGTAAACCCTACAACAAATCAAGAAAGTGAGTTGGGTAATTTATGCTAGATGTACAACGAGAGTTGGCATTTAATAGACTTATAGACAATAAGAATTAATTTATTAGGAAGAGATTTCAATAAATTGATAGACTGCCTATAAGATAGTTTCATATCTAGTTTAATGTTTAGGAAAGGCTTTGCATGTCTAGAGATCCCAAAGTTAATCCTAAATTATTTAGTTAGTGACATTTAATTGCACCTTGACAGAGAGTAGCTAAAATATTAGGAAATCTTGGACCAAATATAAATTAGATTAATTAACCAAAAGGAAACAATTAAGGATAACAACAAATCCTATGCTTAAATGTTCTTTTTCTCTAAATTTTCGTTTGCTGTGTTGCTCGCTCCTGCTTCTAAATTTGTCTGCGTCTGATTTATTTTATTTATTTATTTATTTTAATTTTCTTAAATCAATTTCTTGAACAGAGTGTAAATCAAATTAATAGGGTGTTTAGATATAATCCTCGTGGGATCGTTATCTGTTCTTTACTACAAGTACGACCCGTATACTTACGGTTTTGAGCATAAAACTCGTAGTTTGTTTTGCGAAATCAACACTCGTTAGGAATGAGATAGGAAGGATTGATAATAACTTAGGAAGGATTGAGACCAACCTTGGCTATAAACCTACTGAAGGTAGTAGGAAGGATTGAGATAAGCCTCGGCTATAAACCTATTGGAGGTAGTGTCTTTATGTTTTCAGTGCTTCTTCTACTTTAGCATTACAAGGAATGATAGACTTAAAGTTTTAACATCCTTAAAATTGTATAATGGCCCTTTATTAAGCCAATAATCATGCCAAAAAAAGGATGCTCTATTGTTACCAATTTTGTTAAAGAAATAGAATCTAACTTGCTCTTTTATCCTAAACAAGCATTGTCCAAGATGAATTGTTACATTGCCTAAAGATGTAAAAAGATCCATCCTTTAGGTAGTGGGAATGTACCTATCTCATAAAGCTTCCTTTTCAAATAAAAATCTTCAAATCTTTTTAGTCATTAGCATTTTATTAGTGATTTTAATAAAGAGAAAGTCTACCTTCCTCTTTTGATAAACAAATTTTAGACCACTTAAACTTAGCTTTAGCTCTTAAAGAGTGGTCATTTGTCCACAATAATATCTTCATCATTTGATTTATAGATTTCATGATAACTATAGGTGAGAAAATATCTGCAGCCCAATATATGTGCCTCCAAATCTATGTTTGATCTCCAAATCATTTGTTTTATGGATTTCATGATGTTTAATCTTCATCAATTCCTCCAACTATAGGTGAATTTGATACAATTTTAAATTCAACACTAATTAGGGAGTCACTAACTTAAACCATAATCACATAAGTGCACGCAAGCCCATAACATGTAAGTTAAAAAATCAAATTCCTAGGCTAAGTTGATTAAGTCTCGATTGCAAATTCAATTAACATATTGTTGCTTAATATTACCCTGATTATACATCTTTTAGGCATGTTCTTTTTATAATTATTAACCTAGGTTTAAGGGACAATTCTAGCAATTTGGGTGCATATTTTGTTGACTATTAAATAAAATGTTACTTATGTTATTTTCCATGATTATTGAAGTTTTGTAGGACTTAGTGAGCATTTTAATGCACTTCTGGAGTTAGAAGAGAAGGGGAATCGAATGAAGAGTTAGAGCATCATGTTATGAAGTTCCATATCAAATATCACAGCCATAGGATAAGCCATGAAGAGTACATCAAGAAGAAGAACTAGAGAATCTAAAATAAGCAATAGCTCAACTTTTGGTGACTTTGATAAGAAACTAGGTGCATTTTTGAAGTTAGAATGACTTTAGAATCACTTTGAAAAGTAATAACATTGTTTTATTAAGTTCTACACAAAATTTCAAAGTGAAGTGGGGAGCAACAAAGAAGTTATAATGAAAAGACCAAGAAGAGCTAAAACTTGGAAAAGTTGGAGGAATCACGAGGAACAATCACAACAAAAATTTTGCTCACGATTCTTGTCTAAAGGAAATCATAGGGAAAGTCATAGTCGTGACTTATAGCTGTGGCTCACTCAGTGATGCATTTTAATGTCTTTTAGGTTTTTTTTCCTAATGTTCTTAGGTTGCTTGGATACCAATAATAACCACCAAGACCTTGGAGGTGATTCATAAGCCATCGTAGCAAGATTTAGTGAAAAGTTGAAAGAGAGATTGAGATAAAACATACAGAGGTGAAGATTAAAAACGGTTTTCCAAAAAGAATTCTAAAGGTGTCAAGAGATTCAAGAACCTTCACCATGAGCTTCTTCATCCCTACTCTTTTATTAATTGTTGCTATTGATTCCTTTATGTTTAGAACTGAATTTTATTGGAGGCTTTAGGTTGTTATGAGTTCTAAGATGTGGTAATTCATTACTTTCTTAACTAAATATTGAATGTCCATATTTGCTTATGGAATTAATGACATTGGTTTTGAAAGTTATGTGAATGTAAACTTCAATTCTAATGTTGTGAGTTCTTATGTTTATAATGATAAATTAAATGTATGAATTAGACAAATCCATAAACAATGCATCTTGCATAGAGACCTAGAGATAGGATTACGTAAAATGTCTTGATTAGGTTTGAACTTAATCAAAATAATAGGTTCTATAGTACAGATTAATGCATTCAATTGATATCTTAATATAGAGAAAAATTTTACTTAATTTATCGTTTTGAATAGAATTACATAACTCAAGGGAGAGTGTAATTTAACTCAGGGAACCTACCATCGAAGGAAATCTAGAAAATAAGTTTAATAGATGTTGAATGATG
Organism: Pinacopodium congolense; assembly: GCA_028565735.1. Taxonomy (NCBI): domain Eukaryota; kingdom Viridiplantae; phylum Streptophyta; class Magnoliopsida; order Malpighiales; family Erythroxylaceae; genus Pinacopodium; species Pinacopodium congolense. The sequence goes on along the minus strand of JAOXYD010115442.1, from coordinate 2,183 downwards.
AATAAATATGCATCCTACATGCATTAACTACCTACATCCTAGCTTAATCATTGCTTGTTAATTCTTGTGTTATTTGGGTTTATTTTTGTTAAATAATCAATTAATTACCTTTCAATAGGCTAGATAGTAAGGATAGGAATTCTCTAGTAAACAAATTCCTTATAAGGATTCTCTTGTAATCACGTTCCTTATGGATCGACAACTTGGACTCATAATAACTATACTACTTATAGATAGGTGTACAAGCCTCATTACATCTTTGGTGTTGTTTATTTATGATTCTTAGGTTTAATTTTATTTAAAACTTAGGCACATCTAGCACATTATCATGACTTTTGGTATTTGATAGTTATGTTTTCCTAAAAGCTTAGAGTTTAATTTTGGATGTTTATGTTAGAATTGATGTGTTTAAGATTTAGTTTGTAGTTATTTTGACGTCATTCTTTATATTATATGTTTTGAATGTTTAATTGATGATTTTGGGCATGATTTGGACCTTATTGTATGCTTAATGTGTTTCAATTTGGAATGAAGCTAGGAAATAAAAGGAGTTGAAGCAACAGTAGCCCATGATCGTGGCCATGCCACAATCGTGGCATGCTTTTCTAGAAGCCAACAAGCCACAATCGTGGCCTTGGTAACTTGAAGCTCACTTAGGAGCACTGGATAGGTGGCCTATTTTTGGCTTTCAGGGTATAAAGTGGAAAAAAATGCTAGAAATCACAATTCCAATCATTAAGAAGATTCCATGTTCTGAATTTTTGAAGCATTAAGGGAGGAAGAGAAGAGTGGCGGAAGATATGTTAGATGAATTATTGTTTAACATCAAGAATGGCTAAATACTCTTATTAGGGATTGATTTTTTGAACTGTCTTATTAACTCTTCTTATTGTTTTAATGAATGGATGGTTATGCTATTTTGTTGTGCTCAAACCCTAAAATATATTGAGAATTTGAGTTAAGTAATTTATGTCCATGTGTTCAATGAGAGTTTTCACCCAATATACCTTTAAATATCATTTTGATTAATTGATTAGAGAGAGATCTTGATTAATTAATTGATTTTGTATAAGATTACTTCATAACTAGTTGAATGTCTAGAATGGGCTATGTAAATTGAAAGATTGCATGACTTTTCCTACATAGTTTAGATAGGAAAATTATGCTGCATCCTGAAAGAGGGTGGTTGAAACCATTGGATATCTTGGGCTAACCATATTTAATTCACTATTATAGAGAGATGTAAGATAGGGATAAAGGGATTCCTATGTTTAATCATGAATTTCCATGTTCTTGCACATCATTTAGGTATAATCTTGTAGAGGGCAAAAAAATGTGACAAATGGACACTAAGAACGTCTAATTTGGTTAAGAATTGAGCAAGTTACGAGGATTTGAAGTTAGGAGGCGATTTAAGGTTCGAAAGAAGGGTTTTGGGAAGAAGATGATGAATAGTAAAATTGCGTCGTTTTATCGCCAAACGAGTCCTATAACGACACCTTGTTGTTCATACAACGACGCTGTTATAGGAAGAACAGCTCGCCATTATAGACACAGATGCACTGCATCAACGATGGTTGGAGCATCCTACAACGGTGGGCTAACAAACCACCGTTATAAGTCTGTTTAAGTCTCCCTAACTCTAATTTCAATCCAATTTCACATCAAAATTCCTTCAAACTCAAGTCCTAACAATATAGATTGAATTATTCATCAAATTGTTTCAGATTGAAACTTAAAAACACTCTTAAAATCAAATCAAACTCACCAAATTTAAGGAAAACACACCAAACTTAGAAAAAGAACACTAAACTTGATTCAAACACACTTCTAGAGCTTCAACACTTGATTTATTCAATCCTAAAAACCAAAATAAAATCAAAACACACACAATTACCTACCTAACTTGATAAATGACCTAGTTCAATGAGGATTAAATAGTGAAAGAGTCTCAGAAGACTCCTCAACTGAACAAGGCACATATAACTTCACTCTTTGACCATTAACTTTGAAGGATGAGTGACCATTACTAACTTCAATTGTTCCAAATGGATAAATCTTGGTCACATTATATGGGCATGTCCATCTAAACCTTAATTTCCCTGTAAATAACTTCAATCTTGAATTATACACCAAGACCTTATCACCAACTTTGAAGTCTCTTTGAATGATATGCTTGTCAT
>JAOXYD010115431.1:0-11347 GCA_028565735.1 Pinacopodium congolense | reverse complement strand
ACATGCTTAATCACTAATGGTTTGAGTTTATGATGTTAATCTTAAAGTTAGGTATGTTTCAAGAAGAATCCATTATGAATAGCTTGGAGGTTCACTAAACATGTTTTCCATACATCCTTAAAGTCAATATCATTAACATATAATTATTTTACATGTTCAAACTCATCAATTTCCAAATTTAAGGTCTTAATGAAAGCCACCCTTCTATTTGATGAGTTAGTTAAATAAATTAGTTTTTCCTTCCTTATGAATAAGCTTATACGAAAATTTATTAATAAAGACTGACCACCTAGTATGTATTTTTCTTTTCCTTAATTCTATTTAACTCACCAAATACTTTAAGGCTTGATGTTCAGCATAGAGAACAAATTCCTTCTCAATCAAATAATGTTATCATGTTTTCAAAACCCCTACAATAATAATTAATTTTTTATCATAAGTAACACACTTTTACCTTGCATCACTTAACTTTTCACTAAAATACATAGTAAGCCTCTTCTCTTGGGACAAAATAACCTTAATTCCAACTGTGCTAGCATCACAATCTACTTCGAACACCTTTTAAAATTAGATAAGGCTAAAATAATTGTTGTACATAAATTTTCTTTGATAAGGGTCCTCCTCCCACTTAAGCTTACTTTTGTATAGGCACTCAATTATAGGAGTTATAATGTTAATGAAATTCTTAATAAACCTTTTATAAAATGTTACTAACCCATAAAAACTCCTCACATACCTATCATTCTTTGATTTAGGCCACTCCCTAGTAATTGTTATCTTATCTTCATCCACCCTAACACCATCTTTTTCTTACAATATATCAAATAAATAACAAACTTTCAATCATAAATGTGCACTTTTTAAAATTAGCATACAATTTGTTATCTCTTAAGACTTAAACATCTTCCTAAATTGCTTAACATGCCTATCAATATAGTTACCATAGTAAGAATGTTATCAAATTAAAACATAACAAATTTACCTATGAAAGGTTGTAGCACTTGCTTTATAAGGTACATAAAATTACTTGGTACATTGGTCATTGGCCTAAATAATCATTCATATAATCCATTCTTTATTTTAAATATAGTCTTCCATTCTTCTTTAACTCTTATCCTTATCTAATAATAGTCATTTCTAAGTTCAATTTTAAAGAAAATTATCACTCAATTCAATTAATCTAACATATCATCTAACATTGGAATTTAAAACTTGTAACTATTAATAATCTTGTTTATTGCCTTACTATCAACACACATTCTCCAACTATCATCTTTCCTTATTTTAATTAAAGCAAGAATATCTCATAAGCTTATACTTTCCTAAATATGAAACTTATTAATCATTTTCTCCACCTTCTTTTTAATATCTCATTCTCTTTAGACTCATACAGTAATGAGATAGGTTAAGTAGAGAACCTCTAAGAATAAGATTAATGTAGTGTTGACTGTCATGCAAAAGAAGCAATTCATTGGTAATTCTTCAAGAATTATGTTCCTAAACTTCTCCAAAATAGGTTGTATGTCTAAAAGGAATTTCATCTTCTTGCTTGTCTCCTCTTGTCTTTTCCATTTTCATAATTAATAAATGCACCTCCCTTGTTTCTTCTATCTCATCCATAAAATTTTCCTATATTATTTTCTACTTGCAACAAAGGCTTCTTATTTTTTCCCACTAAGTTTAGTACTCTTCTTCCCACCTATAGGTACTAAAGTTTACTTCAATCCGTCCTTCATAAATTTATAAATATTCTTACTTCCTAAATTCATTACATTTACATCGTACTGCAATGATTTTCTAAAGAGTATTTGACATGCATACATCTCAACAATATATAATAATGTTAATATTTGATGATTGAAAATGGTACCTTATAACTCTTATTGACAAAAATTATGTTAACATACTTAATCTATCTAAACCTATAATTCTCAATGTAGCTCAATAGTAAGTTTGCGGAGTTGCTTCGCTTATAATGATCTTTTGGCTAGTTTCATCAATAATTAAGCTACATAAGTTTCCTTGCACCATACACCTTATGCAAAAAAAAGTTTATGCCTTTGCAAATCATCATGTTTATTTAAGGCTATCATTAATTCCTAATCACTCCCATAAAATTATCATTGTCCTCTTCTTTAGGTTTCTCTTAATCACCCCTTTGATGCATATATCTCCTCCTCTTCATCATCACCTTCATACAGCTTCTCTATATTTATTGCTTTCTTTTTTACGTATTCATTGTAATTATGGTCAGGCTCATTGCATCTATAACACTTAGAAGGGTGGGCTTTATATAAGAATTAGTGGATTTAAAAGTCAATGGAGCCACTTTACTTGGATTTCTAACATTAAAGCTACTCCCTCCACCACTACTACATGTAAGGGTTGTACTCATCATCTCTTTTCCTTTGTTAACAAGAGCCCTTTCACTCACATAATGCTTAAACTCGTTTGGCTTTTCATCAATTATAAATTTCTTCTTCATAGCTAAATTCCTAACATATTTAGCTATAAGCACTATTCAGATTCCAATTTTATTTCACATGCTTGGCTTCAATCTCCTTAAGTATCGTGAAGTTTATTAGGGTTATATTTCTAATAGTTGATTGCAAGTTACCAACCTTAAAAATTCTACAGTATATTTAGGAACATTCCTCCCTTTTCTTAATATCATTATTGATAAGCATTAAAGATGTATTACTTATAATTCGCCGATATTAATTTACTCTACAATAACTATTTCATCCTCCTCTATGAAAAAACAAAATTCTAGATAAGCATTAAAGACGTATTACTTATAATCTTATGGTGCGAATCTTCTCCACAATAATTGTTTCATCCTCCTTTATGAAAAAAAAAATATTATTACACTTGTATCCTAATCTCCTTCAATGGATCTTATCATTCTGATGTCATTCTTTTAATCTATAAACTACCAATTTGACTTTTCTCTCATCGAGAACTTTCGTGTAATCAAATAAGTGCTCTACCTCAACTAGCCAATCTGAAAATGCTTCAGTATCTAAATCACTACTAAAAGATGAAATATCTATCTTTAGTGTATACCTATAATATTCTCTATGATGTCTTTGTTAAACAACTTCTTCCTCATCACTGGAATTATTGTTATAATCTCAGGGTGTAGGATTTTGAATTTAAAGATGTTTTATAGGGCAACCTTTCTTATTAACTGGATCCCCAATTCTAATATTGTTTTCTTTTCATGACAATGGTTATAACTGATCCCTTATTTTTTTCAAATGTCACTCCATATTATAATTTGCCTCCTCTATTTTTCAATTGTTCTCCAAATTTCAAGTAACCCATAAACATCATTGTTGTTATTGTTAGCCATTTTTAGAAGAACATAAATTGGGTTTTTAAACTTTTGATACTACCAAATGCAACGTAAAAGTCATATACTCTAATCTAAGAGTAGTAAACAACCAATCTAATATAAGATTTATAAGGAAATAAAAGGTTATACGAAACTCTTTGAAAGAATAAGAAATTCAAATTTGATTAACTTCAGAAAATGATGTTCTAAATCATAAAGACTACTATTTAAATATATTATAAAACTCTAAACTTAAAATTAAAGATAAAAACATATTTTACAATAAAAATAAACATAAAATATAAAATTTTTAAATGATAACATGGTGGTTGAGGAACAACAATTATTCTTGGGAAGCATAATAATATTGTTATAAGGTGCCATTTTGTTCCTCTATTTCTACTTATGAAGTTAACCTCAGAACTAATAATGATGATTATTTATCTATCTATAATGGTGCTATTTAATATCATTGTTGAGGCTCTAGAAAACACGTATTAGCTTCCTTTAGAATTTTGACAATCTAAATGCTTCATAATTTTCATACGAAGATCATCCACATTAATAGCATATTTAAAATAAAATCTTATTTAATTCTTCGTTATGAATTCTTAAGACTTGCTAAAGTTCTTGAAACTGCAAATTTGATTGTCTTTATTGCACATTTAATCATCAACTTGGTTAAATGTAAGTGCTTAGAATAATAGCTCCATACATGCATGTGGCATGCAACTATTTACCTTAAACTTTTGTAAAATAACTATATGTTAAATATAATTCGATGCCTACCAAAGTCAAAAACTATCTTAATAATACAAACCATAAAAAAAAAAAAAGTAAAGGCTCTCCTATATATAAATTGGTAAGAGAGTATAGGGGAAAATGAATATAGCCAAAAAAAGAAATGAGAGGGAAGGTGAGGTGAGGGAGACAAAAAAAGGGAGAGAGAGACAAAAATATTCTGTATCCTTGTCTAGTTTTTTAGTGGTAAAATTTTTCTATCCTTGTTTGTGGTTTTTACCCTTATTTAAGGGTTTTTCAAGTAAAATCAATGTATCTATTTTATTCACATTATTTTCAGTTTCGTTTAAGTTACGACCTTAATCTATTAAAGTCCCAATTTTTCTAAACAAGTAGTATTAGAGCCAACCTTGGAAGCGTATATCTACTTATTATATGCTTTTTAGTTGTCATTAAAAGTGGATCTTCTACATCAAAAAGATAAGTTAGATTATTATGCATCATTTTCAAAGGCACCATTTATAAAGCAGTCGTGGTAGAAGTAACAACAATAAAGTACAAATTTGAAAAGTTCAATAGGAACAATTTCTCATTTTAGAAATTGAAGATAAAGGCAATCCTGAAAAACGATAATTTGATGACGATTATTAGTCAAAGGCCAGCTGGGGTTACAAATCAAAGTGGAATGAGATGGATGGAAATTCTATAACTAATCTTCACCTAACATTAACTAATAGAGTATTATCCAGTATAGAGGAGAAGAAGACGACAAAAGAAATATGGGATTACCTCACAAATTTGTACTAGGTTAAATCCCTTCACAACAAAATTTTTCTTAAGAGAAAATTATACACTTTATGTATAGTGAAATCTACTTCGGTGACTGAGCACCTAAACACCTTAAATATTTTGTTTTCCTAACTCACATCGATGTGGCAGAAAATTTTTGGAATCTAAACAAGAAAGATTATTGTTCCTTAAGGAAATGTTGCAAACACAGTAGATAATGAAGGTGCAATAGTCTGTGATCAGCGACGATTTGTTCTATTAATATGAATTTATCTTTGGGGAATCTGTATATAGCTGTAATGATCAAGGTTGGTATTGGTACCATCAAGTTAAAGATGTATGATGACATAATTTAGACTATTAAAAAAGTGGGACATATGGAAGGCCTAAAGAAGAATTTGTTATCTACAAAACAACTGGATGATCTCATATTTATATTTGAGATTCAGAATAAGATTATCACGATAATTAAAGTAGTATTTGTATTTATGAAAGTAGAGAAAATAGTTGCAAATTTGTACATGCTGAAAGGAGAAACTTCTCAAGAAGGAGAGCCATTAATTACTGTGACTAATCCTAATGAAAAATCTACGATGTTGTGGCATAAAATTTTTAGACATATGTCTGAACAAAGAATGAAGATGCTTACAAAGAAGAATTTAATTCTAGGTCTCATAAAGGTATCACTACAAATTTGCAAAAATTGCATTGTAAGTATGCAACATCGATTGAAATTCAACACATCAAATTTTAGAAGTAAGGAAATTTTAAAATTGATTCACTCTGATGTATGGCAAGCATCGGTTACGCCCTTAGGAAAAGCAATTTTCTTTGTATCATTCACTAATGATTATTCAAGGAGATGTTAGATGTTTACTATTAAGAGGAAGTCATATGTGTTTTTCGGTGAAAAATCTACGATGACATGGCATAAAAATTTTAGACATATGTTTGAATAAGGAATGAAGATACTTACAAAGAAGAATTTAGTTCTATGTCTCACAAACGTATCACTACCCTTTTGTAAAAATTTCATTGTAAGTACGCATCATTGATTGAAATTCAACACATCAAATTTTAGAAGCAAGGAAATTCTAGAATTGATTCACTCTGATATATGGCAAGCATCGGTGACATCTTTAGGAGAAGCAAATTTCTTTGTATCATTCACTGATGATTGTTCAAGGAGATATTGGATGTTTCCTATCAAGATGAATTCATATGTGTTTCCAATCTTCAAATTTTACAAAGCACAGTTGGAACTTGAATATGAAAAGAAGATTAAGTGTTTGCAGATAAATAATGGAGGAGAATATACTAGTAAAGAATTTGATGAATTCTATAAGTAAGAAGGAATTAAAAGGTAGTTCATGACGGCATACATTCCTCAAAAAATGGAGTGACAAAGCAGATGAATAAAAATTTATTGGAAAGAACAACAATAATGATGAGAATTGTAGGCTTAAATAAGAAATTCTAGATACAAGCAGTCAATACCACCTGTTATGTGGTAAATTAAGCTCTATCAACTGTAATTAAGTTGAAGATACTGATGCATATGTAGACTAGTAGACCAATGGATTATTCAAACCTCTATATATTTAGAAGTCTAAGGGGTATCGTTTGTGAGATTCCATTGTCCACAAGATTTTTATCAACAAGGATATTATTTTCATGAAAGATAAAGATCAAAAGTAAGTAGAAAGTATTGACACTTCAAAAGAGAATCCATAGACTACAATAATGCAGGTGGAAAGGAAATTTGATCAAAATGATTCTTCTGAAACTGCACTAGAATATAAGAAATTAGAACTAGTCGAATATGATATTCTAGATTCTCGAAGATCACCTCGTATAAAAAGGTCATTGAGCTGACATTCAGACTATATTATGGAGGGAAATATTACAACTATCTTTTAATTGAAGATAAAAAGCCATCAACTCTTCAAGAAGTAATGAGTAGTTCAGATATATCTTAGAGAATGGCAGCAATGTAAGAAAAGATTGAAGAACTTCATAAGAATAATATATGAGAATTGGTATCACTACAGTAAAAAAGAAAGCCCATTGATAATAAATAGGTTTACAAGATTAAATGGAGTAGTGATGATCAAGTGGAGCGATATTGTGTTAAATGGTAGTGAAAGGATATGCTAAAACAGAAAGTATTGACTTCAATAAAATATTTTCTCTTGTAGTTTGACTCACTACAATTCAAGTAGCCTTGATGCTGTGTGATACTTTTAATGTTCATCTTGACCAGTTAGGTGTAAAAATTACAATTCTTCATAGAGATCTTGAAGACGAAATCCATATGCTCCAACTATAAGGTTTTGAAGAAAACGAGAAACATAACGTAGTTTGCATGTTGAACAAATCTTTGTATGGTCTAAAATACGCATCAAGATGTTAATATAAAAGATTTGATTCATTTGTCATGAGCTTTAGATATAGAAAACTGCATGTAAACCCTTGTGCGTATTTTAAGAGGTTTGATAAAAATGATTTTATAATCTTATTATTGTATATGAACGACATATTGGTAGTAAGCCTCAACAATGATTATATCAAAGAATTAAAAGTATAGTTGGCCAGGAAATTTGAAATGAAGGACTTAAGACCGACAAATAAGATTATAAGGAAGAAAATTCACCAAGATAGAAATAATAAGAGATTTAGCTTTCTCAGAAAAATTATTTAAAAAAGATCTTATGGTGATTTAATATGAAAGATTGTAAGTCAATTTCTACCCCACTTCTTATTAGTTTCAATTTATCCTTAAGTATGAGTCCTAGCATTAAAAAAGAGATTATGAAGATGTCTCGAGTACCTTATGCATTAGTAGTGGGAAGCTTAATATTCGCTATGATCTGTACAAAACCAGACATTACATTAGTCAATACATGACGAATTCTAGTCAAAAGCATTGGAATGTTGATAAGAAGATTCTCAGATATATTAAGGAAACTTTAGATGTTGCATTATGTTATATAGGATCAGATTTTATTATCAGAGAATATGTTGATGCTGATTATACAGGTGATATTGACAAAAGTAAATCCACTATAAGATATGTGTTCACATTAAACTAGAGGAGCTGTAAGTTGGGTTTCAAAACAACAGTTAGTTATAACTACGTCAACAACAGAAGCAGAATCTGCAACAGTTTCACAAGCCAGTACAGAATCAGTATTGTTAAAGTTAATGTTGAAAAAACTTAGATACAAATAAGAGAACATTATTCTATTTTGTGATAATCATAATACTTTGTATCTTACAACAAATCTAGCATTTCATTTAAAGACAAAATACATTTAAGTTCAGTATCACTTCATTCGCGAGAAAGTGGAAGAAGGAATAGTGAATATGCAGAATATTCATATAATAAACAACCTGGCAAATTTTACGAAAAAAAGTCAATGTTGACAAGTTTATGTGGTGTTGATCCTCCTGTAGCCTAATAGAGAAGTAAGTAACATAAAGTGGTAAGATAGAAAGAATAGTGTGAAGATATGATTGATTATCAATCAAATCTTTAAGTGTGAGAATTATCAAACATAATAGCTTGATAGGCACCAACCAAAAACTAGCCTAATAATACAAACTATAAAAACAAAAAAAAAAAGGCCTTTCTGCCTAGTAGGAGAGCGTAGGAGAAAATTAATATAGGCTGAAAAAGAAATGAGGGAGAATTGTGAGGTGAGAGAGAAAAAAAGGGGAAAGAGAGAAAAATATTTTTTATATTTTTGTGGGTCTAGTTTTTCTCTTTGTAATTCTCTAATTTCTCATTAGTAAAATTTTTCTATTCTTATCCGTAGTTTTTACTCTGATTTAGAGTTTTTCACGTAAAATCTGTTTGTTTATTTTATCTTTATTATTTTCAGTTTCATTTAAACTACGACCTTATATTATTCAAGTTTTAATATTTCTCAACACTATTTTGTTAAAATTAATTTAACTTAGTGTACATAATTTGAAGTTAAATTATTTACCGCAAACATTACTCAAATGTATAGTTTAAATATTAGTCTAAAGATGAAAATTTTTAGGATTAAATTATTTAATTTAATTATAAATTAAACAAAATTGTAACTTGGGGAGAGACCCTATGACCTGCACTTCCTCGTACCTCACCTCTTCTTCAAATCCCCACTTCTTCCACTTTCCTTCCTTCTTTCTCAACTAAAATTTGTGTCTTTCAATAAATTGAGAAGTCATCACTTTGAATTTCTATAACTTACAATTTAATGATTTATTTGTGTTTCTCAATAAATTTATATTTGCGCCCCTAGTAAGATAAGTTATATTGGATGACAAAACTTAGCAGTGTCCAATTTAGCTTAGATTTGAGAACAATTTCTTAACAACATGATCGCCATCAATGGCGTTATCTTCGATGATTGTCAATTTGCTACATCTTATAATGGCTTGAATAGCAGGCTTAAACAATATGTAAGAGTGAGTAAGGAGCAATTAAATTATTTATATAATAGTTTTATTTTTTTAAAACCAAGTCCAATCGTATGATAATTTAAAACAAACTAAATGAATTTAAATAAATTTGGTTTTGTTTAAATGAGTTTAATTAGTTCTAAAAATTCATAAGAACTCTTAAAATTAGGTGCTATGCACTAAAATTTTATATGTTATTGACTAATATTAAAATGATATTTTCATTTTATTTGTAAATTTTCATTAAATGTGAGAGATGATCTTTTAAAAGATTTATAGATTTTAGTTGATATGTTAATAAATTGTGTCAAAGATTATCAAATCACTATGAAGAATCAATAAAATGAAGATACCATTTTTTATAAAAAATTTATTTTCATTTAAAAAGTATAACTTTTAAATTATATTAAAATTTTTAAAATATTTTTTACAAAAATTAAAGACACTATTAAAGGACATATTATTATATCACTGTAAATAATTTTAAATTTTACAGAGTATTAATATATTGAACTTCTAGATATACTCTTATTAGTATTTAAAGAATTGAATATAGTGTTAGATCAAAATTCCTAGGTAACTTATTTTCAAAGTAGTTAAAGTATTAGTTGGTAATAAATAAATGAATTTTTTAGTTAAACTAAAAATCAGTAAATGGACTCGAGCTGAGTCACCATATAATAGAATAACTCGCGAGTGAAAGATGAGGGTGGTGCCAGAATCACTCATTTTGTCTCAATAAATCACTCAATGGGAAAAAATTAAAAAAAATGCTCTTTAAGGTTATTAAGCCATTGTTTCATAAATGGTTCTGTAACACTTACTACTTACAGGACACTTATTTTTCAACAAGATACCTTGGTAACACTTGTTTGTAAAGGAAACAAGTAAACAGACACATGTAACAATTAAGGACACTTTATGGCCAAGTGTCAAATGGCCAATGCTTTTCATCCCTTTAAACGCTTCAGCCAAATCACTTTTAATTCTTTAACTCTCTTTTCAGACAACGTTTTTACTTTTATAGGCACGAATAGTGGATCTGCACCGAAAGTAATTGTAAGTTTAGCATGTAGTTTAATGTTATATGATGTTATTTAGTCTAATAGATTGTTATAGCATATTAGACTTGATAATTAGGACAGTGAGGACACCGGGTAAAGTTAACCTGAAACTATACTCTTATATATTATATGCTGCATGCAATATGGTTTGTGCATATTTAGTATAATAATTATGTGTATTTTTGGGATATGAATTTTATACTAACAATCATAGTATATGACATATTTTATGATATTGTTTGATAGATTGTTAAATATGACATTAGTATATGGTTTTGTGTAATATGACATTTATTATTTAATTATGCAAAAAATGTGATGGATATCTTTCAGTAGTGTATGATGATTCAAATTTGATGATTTGTCTTTATAAAACATAATAAGACTAAATTATGACAGATTAAGTTAAATAACTGTAGTGGATTAGTAGCTTGCTTAGGACAGGCTATATTCAATGGCCTTTGTTATTGATGCGTTGGTGCGTTTTGAGTGAGAGGTGATTAGGTACCTATCCATGGAGTAGGTATTAGAACATCTGTTCCGGGGATGTCCTGTGTCGATGACTAGATACCAGAATAGTATCAGGGTCATCCCGAGTCCCGGGGATACCCTGTGTCGATGGGTAGGTACCGGAGTGGTACCAGGGTACTAGTTGTGATTGAGCGAGAGAGGTACCTTGTACCGAGATATATGTATTTGTGATTTTATTTTCCATAAAGTGATGGGATACCATGAGATGAACTGATAAATCATTGAATATAGGCCTACTAAGTTTAGCAGAGCTCATAATGACACAATAAATGATAATAATAATATAATTGAACATAATCAAAATATTATGGATGTGTATAAGTATTTTTGCCATAATGTGGTTATTTTATACATATGGATAAATGACATGAATTAGGAGTTGCTTCTAAACTTAATCACCCTTTAAGTAACTTTCTAATCCAAAGGCTAGGGT
>JAOXYD010115421.1:0-11347 GCA_028565735.1 Pinacopodium congolense | reverse complement strand
AAACTGTTCATTTCAATTCTAGGATTTGAATTCCATAGAATTCAACATAACTAATCCAAATCATGATTGTGTGGTTTCCTATAGGAAGTTTGAGCAAAACATGAACCATCAAACTCTTTAGGGAAATGAGTGAAACCATGAGGAAGATTCATTTTTCATTTATACTTATCTTTGAGCAATGGTTTCATAAATTGAGTTTGCTTATACGTACTAATGAAAAATAGTCATGATATATATATTAGCTTGACACTTAAGTTTGCTAAAGTTTATGGGATTGCGTGCTTTGATTTTTGTGGCAATAAAGTGATGGAATTGAATAGTTGTGTTTGATTTTGCTTAAGGACACATAAAGGTTCAAGTATTGGGAAGTTGATAATTATGCTTTAGTATGTGTTTTTCTAAGTGTTTAGCATGTGTTCCTTTGGATTTTAGGATGAACTTATCATGCTTAGGACTCATTTTGTGTGTTTAATCTTTGTTATTGTTTTGTTTATGTTTGGTATTAATTTAGAGTAAGTTTTGATCATTTAAGTGTTTTTATTATATTTTGTGTTTTATTATTTAATTATTGATTTTATGTTAGAATTAAATCTTATTGGTGTAATTATTTATTGTATACGGTATATTGAAGTTGAAAATTGAGGTTTGAAAAAAGTGAAAAAAAAAGAAAAAAAGCATTAAAATCGGATGAAGGATGAAGGATTGCTTCTTCCATGGCACTAGACCTGCACTAGAACTGCCTACTAATAAACTGGAGCCTGGTTGCATTACTGGACCCGCACCTGCTCAACTCGCTAGACTTGTGTGGACTAGCCTGATTAGAGCGCTGGACTCGTGCATGGCCTACACGTATGGAGAGCCTAGACCTGCTTGGTGCTGTCTTCCTTGCTGGCCTGCATGGAGCTACACCTAGCTAAGCCTCACTCGCTGGACTCACGCACATGGGCTGGTGACTCGCCTGCTGCTAGAGTTGCACCTGGAGTTGTGCTGGAGTTGTTGGATGACGCGCCTAGACCGAGTCACTAGACCTCTTCTCCTCGTGAACCTACACCAAAAACCTACCCACATGGCCAAGACTCCTCTTTCACTTGGACTATAGATCCCCTCACCGCTGGACATGCCTTCGCTAGACCCACCTGAAGGCTGGAGCTGCACGGAGCCCGCATGTTGCTGAAGCTTAGACCAACCCACCTACACATAAAAATAACACCCCTATCCAAAACACAAAAGAGAATTCAGATAGAAGTAGAAATTGAGAAGCAGCAGTCCTAGACACATAGAAAAGAGCTTTAGACATAAGGACAAGCCACACAAAATATTCAATAGCCACACTAAAGCCACACCAATCAATTTTCGATGAGGAGAAAGAGTGAATACTAGATTTCATCTCCAAGCTTCTTCTTCTCACATAAGAACTTCAAGAGTTCATCAAGTTCTATATTTTCTTTTCAGATTTATTTTATTTTTATTTATTTATTTATTTTCCTTTCTTTTTTATCATGTTTTATATTTTCACGAATATAGACTTGATTGAATTTATTTTTATTATAAGTGGCTAATAAATTTTTAGGATTTATTGTTCGAAATATTTAGGAACCTTTGGTTATTGATTAATTTTAGGAATATTTGTGTTGTTTATTTAGCTTAAACTCTACAACAATTCGAGAGAGTGGGTGAGGTAATTTGTGTTAGATATACAAAGAGAGTTGACATATAATAGACCTATAGACAACAAGTTATTAATTTATTAGGAAGAGATTTCAATAAATTGATATACTACATATAAAATAGCTTCATATCTAGTTAAATGTTTTGGAAAGGCTTTGCATGTTAAGAGATTCCAAAGTTAATCCTAGATTATTTATCTAGTGACATTTAGATGCACCTTGAGAGAGGTAGCTTAAATATTAGGAAATCTTGGGCCAAATATAAATTAGAGAACAAATAGGGATAACAAGAAATCCTATTCTTGAATCTTGATTTTTCCCCGACTTTTCGTTTACAGTATTAGCGATTGGTTGTGTTACTCGCTTTTGCTTCGAAATTTGTTTTCATCTTACTTATTTCTTATTTTATTTGTTTAAATTGATTTTTTAAACAAAGTGTAAGCCAAATTGATAGGGTGTCTAGATACAATCCTCGTGGGATCGATATCCATTCTTTACTATAAGTACGAACCATATACTTACAGTTTTGAGCGTAAAACTCGTAGTTTGTTTTACAATCTAACAATTTTCACCATTTTTGGATTCAAATAGTTGTTTAAAGATGCTACTACATATGGAATAACCTTTATTTCACTTTACCTATTTAATTTTGTGTTGGTTTGAATTATTTTCATATGGGTTTGGGTATATTTGTTTATGCATTTTTCATTATCCAATTTTGATTTTATTACTCTTATAATCTCATTATTATTTACTAGTGATTTATGCATCTTCTAAACCATTTTCCCATGATTAATCTCCTGTAGTATATGATTTTAAACCACTTGCTTAATTTTTTTCATTTATGATGATTAATATATGGATTTAAAATATATTATGTCAGAGATAGTATAGCATGATTAACACCTTGTTTTGGATTCATTGCATCCTTTTTGCCTCAATCAACTTACACAATTGTATTGTATAGGAATCAATTACCCTCTTGTACATTAATTAGCACTCTTAACATAGCATTTGTATTATTCCTGGTGAAAAGATGATCTTTTAGGAGATTTATAGTCATCCATTTAATAATTAATAGAATTCATTATGTATTTGAGTATATAGAGCTTTGATGGTTAATAGCATGATGATGAGTTTACATGTTTCTATGATTTATGACTTATTGTTATTGGGAATAACCATGAGTACTATTGATTATTTTAAGATCTCTACAAGAGTCATACCTAGAAAGGAAGAGGCAAAGAAGGTTCATTGTAATAGGCTTCCTTCTCATCAAAGTAATGATAGTAAGGCATCGAGTATTCACTTTCGTAGCCCTGTGATCACCAATGAGTACAATACACAACTCTAACTAAAAGTCAAACCAACCTAGTACCTAAATTTTATGATTTAGAGAGCTTGGGCATAGCAGATTCGATCATATACTATTTATGGGTTGGAGGTTAAGAGAGCTTTGCAGAAATTTTGACGCCTTTTTCTAAAAACATATTTTTCGAGTTCTTAGCCACAGTCAAAGTTAAGAAGCAAATAGTGATGATTGCTAAACCTTAATGTGGTAAAATTTCAACTTAGTGGAAGGCAATTCTCTTTGTCCATTAAGGACCTTTTTTTTTTAATTAGGAATAAAGTCTAATTTCCTAAAGGATTAACATGCAATAAGGTATGCCAAACTAGAATTCTTAACTCTAACTTAAGTTTTTGACTTTTGTGCGAGGATTGGTGAAGGGGAATTTAAGTATGGTGTAACAAAGTACGCCAAGATTACCTCCTTAGCTCTTTAGGTCATTCATCAATTAATCAAGCATAGTTGGAAGGAACTCAGGAGAGCTTTGATGCAGTGTAAGTGCGTGAGCTCATTCACTTATAGTGCATGATAAATGACTTGGAGTCCAATATCAAAGGTGCTCTAGCCCTTAAATTTTCTTACCAGAGCATCAAATCAAAGAGCACTCTGATCGACTCATCATATGTCATGTGATTAACCAAAGGTTAGGAGATGAGGTTGAGTAGAGGCAATTTCAGATAGGTGATCAATATGGAGCCCATAAATGCCTCAGATTGGGTTCGAATAAGGTTACCTACTAGGGCACAAGTGTACACCACACTTAAAAGACTGAGACCTAAGTCTAGTGAAAGGGACATGAGTAAAGAACTAGAAGATAATGATGACTTTAATAAGGATAAGGCATGTGATACTTGAGTTGAACCTTCCTCAAGTGCTATGCCATCAGCTACAATGAACTTTGACCAACTTAGTGCCTAAATGGAGGCCTTACAACTTGAGATAAGAAATTATCAAGAAAAAAATGATAACAAATGGATCAAGTTTCAACCATATCAACTGGCAAGATGGGAAGAGCAAAAACGACAAAGGAAAGAGGATTAGAGGATCTAGAAAGAGAGATGGGAGTAGTCGCAGGCATGGTCGTAGTAGTACATATGATTTTATCCTTCATCACTGCCATTACTAGCTGTAGATTGATGTGAGTTGTGGATCCTATGAATCTCAATTTGTTTTATATTTCTTCATTCTTTCTGTTCTGTTCTAATTTTAATTTTGTTTTCATTTCATATTAGGTAGTTAATTTATAAGACTTAGTTTTTTTGTTTTTATCATGTTTCACTTTTATCTTATCTTAATATAATTTTTTAAAAAGCTTGTGCTTTACTGTTTTTCTTTAGGTTTCAATCATAAACTTTGTATCATCAAGCTTCTTCCACATGGATACAACTTCAATCACCCTTACTCATGCTTCTTCATAGACTTCATTATTTAGGGGAGTGTAATTCCCCTTTCGTTTTGTTCTTTTCAAGCATTTTAGTTATTTTAAGTTCTTTAAATTAAGGACAACTTGGTTCAAATTGGGCACCATGGGGGAAGGGGAATTGAATATGACATGATCTATCATATATTACCACACTTAATTAGTTAGGATTTTGATGGTAATGCCTTGAATATACAATCTCAAATGATTGAATTTGAGAATTGATCACTAATTCTAGTGTTTTAATTTCACCAATGTTTTTGGTTATGTGATTATTGAAAAGTTTTTAATTAATTTTGTCCCAAAAGTTTTCTTTTCTTCTTTTTGATTTTTTATTTAATTCTTTATGGGTACCTTTGTGTTTAATATCGAATTTCCAATGTTTTTTCATATATACTATTGTGTGAATTTTGAATAGGATATTTTTAATGAATGAAAAGCGCACTTATGCTTAAATAAAAATGATAAAAAAGCATTCACTCTACTGGCTTAATACTGATAAAATTTTGAAGTATATAAGTAGAGCTAGTAGCCTTTTTTCATTGCGAGCTAGCTCGGTAACTAAGTTTTTTTTTCCAAAATATTAACCTTCACATCAAAAAGCTAGATGACATTGTTAATAAGTAAAAAGTGAAATTGAGTTGAATAATCAAGGGACATTAATGAAAAAAATGTTTTTCCTCACATCAAAAGATAAAGTGAAACCCTACTAATTGGTCCAAAATTAAAATTGAGTTACTTTTTGCATTAGTGATGATTTCCTTGAACAAGTTTACATGATGATTCATATGAAGCTTCATAAAGGTTTGATATTGTATCTTGAAGGTTACATAGTTTCTAACTTTGTGATTGAATATATATTAATGAAGTATTTGTTATGAAGGGATGATGATTCATAAACTAAATCAAAAGCATTAATTGATTTTTATATTTGTTCAATTAATTCTCAACTCTTGAATGATATTATTTAGGTGGATGTTTATGTTGTTTCTTGAGGACAAGGAACAACTTAATTGTATGGTATTTGATAGCTCCTAATTCATATATAATTTATGAATGATTTGGTACTTATTTGATTGAGTTTTGAATGAAAATCCATGTCATTTTTATACATAATCAGTTGAATGCTCTGAATGACATATTGCTTAAATGTTTTCTATATTTGATCATAATTTATAAGACTTTAAACAAAAAAAAAAGATACAGAAGAAATGTGGCAAGTAAGTTCATCATATTAAGAAAACCCAAATCAAATTCATAATCATCAAATTATTTGGTAAAGAGTTAGGGTGGAAAACACCAAAGGAAAAGTTGCAAGACTCGTAGGCGAGCTCACACCTATAAGCTTACTGTGAGGCTAAGATAGAAGGTCGCATAGCAACTAGTTATGAGCCTAGTGGAACCATTTACTTAAATAACCATCTTAGGGCTATTTGAAGGAATTATCTTTCCTCCAAACACTTTAATCAACCATTAAGTAAGGAGAATAAAGCCCTAAGCCATCTCTAAATAATCATGAAGGAAAAGAACCATTCAAATGCAAGAAATCAAAGTTCAAGGATAGGAATTCGCATTAATAACCATTATGGAGTCAAGGATTCAAATTAATTCATCATGAGCTTTTGTTTTTCCTTTTTGTTATTGATTTTTTATGTTTAAAAAATATTTATAAATTAATCACTTAATAGGAATTAGGTTTTTATAAATTCTAAGATATAGTGTTCTTTGTTATTCTTAATTTAACTGCTGATTTCCAAATTTTAATTTAGAAATTTTTAAGGATTTTAAAGACTTTGGATTTAAATGTTATACGAACATAAACTTTGATTCCAAAGCTTTTATCTGTGTTTGAATGGATTGAAAAATCAATTATATGCTTTAAAACACTTTATAAGCACAACATTTTGCATAGAGACCTAGAGATAGATATAAAATGTCTAGGTTTGGTGTGAGCTTAACCAAAACAATAGGTTCTATAGAAGAAATTATTTCTTTGAATTAAGAGGATAGGATAAATAACACCTTCACCTAACTTATTTAATTGAATAGCATTGCACAAATTTAGAGAGAGATTGATTTATCTTATAGAATCTACAGTCTAATAAATTTGAAAAAGAATCAAATCAACATAAATAATGAATATAAGTACATTCAAGAGTAATAATGCTAGGGGCGAAATTCCTTTTTTAATGTTAAATTATGTATGTTTTACATTATTTTAGTACTTAATTGGTTAATTTATGTTTATAAATGTTCAATTTATAGGTTTATGTGAATAATTGAAGAAATATGTAAAAAGGAGACAAAATCATCAATTTCTAGGTGCTAAATGGTGGTCTAGAAAGCCCACCGTTTAGCAACCAGCAATCCGCATTCAACTCCCTGATCACAGAACCTCTATGAATGACTATTGTTAAATAAAGGATGGTTCCACCTTATTTTGCTAATGAAAAAACAACCTTTGTTACTAATGTATATGTTTTTAAGTGTGTTTGAAAGATAGCTTGGATAAAATTCAAATTGATCGATTAAAGAGTCTTGAAGTAGAAATCGAAGAATTATATGAAGACTCAAAATTTTAAAGAAGAAGTTTTAGAATAAGGTTCATGTTTGTCTTATTTAGTGTACACTTTGCTTGTTTTTATTTTTGTATTCTTAGGAGGCTCTGTTTAAATGTTCATGCATACATATTATAGAATATGCATATAGGTGCATAATCAAGAGTTGTATATGATTTAATGTGATTAAATGGGAATAAGCCTCTTGGTATCTGGTTAATTAATTAGGACAAATATAAATAAGTTATTAAAGAGATTAAGTAATGTTTGGATATGTGTTTGCATATGTGGTTGGTGCGAGGAAAGGATATTCACTATATAAAAATGTTTCAACAATTATTCAATTGAGTATGGTCCTGAGGTTGATCGACCAAATAGGATAGGTCGGTTGACCAAATGATTGTGTTCGGTCGACTGAATTATTAACAAGAGTTTAACAATCGATCGAACCATGAGATCGGTTGATCAAATGTTGCGAAGGTTTTAGATTACACAAAGGATTGTAACGTTGCACAACGGTTGTTGACATTAATGTGTTTTACTCGTTGGAAAAACAATAATATTACTGTTGTCTAACAGATTTATCATAATCTGGTAGTATAAATAAGAGTATTCGTTATGTTTATATATTCATTGAGGAATGCAGAAAGTTTGATGTGAATATATTGGTTTGAATCTTACAAAGTTCTTATATTAAGGTTGATTACTTGAAAGATTTAGATGAAGCATTTTTGTTGTGTGTGTTTTTTTTAATAAGGCGATCAAACTTTTTTTTTTCTGCATTCATTCATAGCCTGTTCTGATTATTAAGTGAAATAAAGTGGAGTGTTTTATTATTGTATCGAGTAGTTTTGAGGTTATTCTTAAGCCTAAAAAAAGAAACAAGTGAAAGGTTTTCCTTTAGCCTATAAAAAATGATTGTATCTGTGATATTGTCATTTTCAAATGGTTATATGAACGAAAGCTTAATAGTGGTGTTGGGGACTGGATTTGGAGCAAGTGGATAACTCCAAACCAAGATAAATCACAGTGTATATTGTTCTCTCTCTTGACCTTTATTTGGCATTTATATTATCTAATTCTCTATTTTAGATAAATCTTTTTAAGCTTCTACATTTATGTGAAAGCATTTTTATACACTAATTCTCCCCCCTCTTAGTGCCATATCTATCCTAATAATTGGTATCAGAGCGAGTCTTATAAAGTGGATTAATTCCAATTAATTAAGTGAGTAAAGATCATATATGGCACACATGATGCAAAATTTTTCTTCTTCTAGTTTAGAAGGTCACAACATACATAAAGCACTTTATTTTGATGGAAACAACTTCTTAAATTTGAAGCTTAGAATGAGGCATTTTTTTTAGAAGTGAAAGTGAGGATTTAAGCTTATGTGTTTCTCAAAAGACTACCTTACCTTCAAAGATTGTCGGAAATGAAGTAGTGCTCAAGGACGACAATAAGTTAAATCTTGAAGAAAAGAGGTTAGTATCCCTAAACAGTAGAGCTATGCATGTTTTATTTTATGTACTAAGTGTAGAAGACTTTAACAAAGTTTTCATGTGTAAATCTACTTATGATATTTGGCGCACATTATAAAATCACACATGAAGGAACAAATCAGGTAAAAGAAAATAAAATTAGCATGCTTACACTTCAATTTGAATTATTTAAAATGAGTCAAGATAAAAATATTTCTTCAATGTATGCTCGCTTCAATAAAATTGTTAGTGCTTAAAGGGTCTAGGTAAGACCTATTCTAATATTGAGCTTGCTAGGAAAATCCTGAGGTCTCTACCAACGTCTTAGGAACCCAAAGTGACAGCAATACAAGAAGTGAAGGATCTCAACACTTTGTCACTCGAAGAGTTCATTGGTTCTCTACTGACACTTGAAATGGTGTTAAATGATGGTCAAGAAGAAATTGCACCCAAAAGGAAGAACATTACTTTCAAGGCAACAATGAGGATGGAAGGAAGAATGAAGAATCATCCTATGGAAGTGAAAACGAATAATTAGTCTCTCTCATCACCAAGGAGTTAAGAAAACTTATTTGAAGGAAGATTCCTATCCGCAAAAGTAAGTTCTTTTCTAAAACTTTTAATATAACATATTTTGAGTGTGGTGAAAAAGAGAACTTTAGGTCGGATTGTCCACAGCTCCAAAGCAAAAAAGAAGAAAAGAAGGAAAGGAAAGATAAGAAGAGTTTCAAGAAGAAAGCTCTTAAAACGAGATAGGATGAGTCTAGTGGATCCGAAGAAGAAGAGATAGCAAATACGTGCTTCATGGCTCAAGAATAGGTAAGCACTCCTAACCTAAATTATGAAGTTGAAGCTGAATACACTTATGATTGCTTAAGTTTATAGGAGATTTGGCTAAGAAAAAGAAGGTCCTACATGATAAAAACTTAGGGTCCATGAAAATAATAGACGAGTATAAATTAGATATTAATAATCTTATAAAAGATCTAGATTCGATGTCTAAGGACAATGATGAATTGTTGAATGAAAATTTTAATATCCACCCTGCTTGAGTGCCATTGTACCAAGTTTCTAGAAGCCATCAACAGTGGGCTGTTCTTAGCCCAACGGCGCTGTTGCTCAGCCTAGAGGATGACGTTATAGAGTCAGACTTTAATGGCTAGTTTCCCCTTTCGGGTTTTATGCCTTTTGTCCCCTTTCTAACGCCTTAAAACCCCTCTTAAACCCTCTTTAAACCTCATAAAACTATATATACTCCTTAGAAACAAATTTAAACTCTCTAGACAGTCCAAAAACAAATCAAAACTCTGAATCTCTCAAAAGCCTTAAGCTGCACATTTTCTCTGCATTACTTTTCAATCGATCTGTTTATGCCAATTTGTGTTTTTAAGTGTGTGAATTTGTGTTTGATATCCTGCTTAAGTGTTTAAGAGTTTATTTGATTCATCTTTTACATTTTAGAAGTGTTATTTTCATCATATTAAATCTAAAACTCATTCATATATCAAAACTGTCTTTATTGAGACTATTCTAGATTGAATCTCAATTTTAGGTGATCAAACCTATTTCTAAAACTGTGTTATTGGCGTTTTCAATTTACTTAAGGTCTCTAGATTGTTCTTAAATCTTGTTTCAAATTTTTAAGAACTGTTTAAGCTATCATTGAGCTATAACTATCATATACTTCAAGATAGCCTCTGTTTTCACTGTTGTGAGTTTGAATCCGATTTAAACATGCTTAATTTATTTATTTGTGTTTATTTATTATTTTTTTATGCTTGTTTAAGTTCTTAGGAGCCAGATTACACTTAGTTTCGAAATTTGGATTAAATATTTCATCATTTATGTGCATTAGTTCACTTAGACATCAAAACTATCCAGTTTTTTATGTTCTTCATTTAATCACGATTTTCATCATATTAATCAGTTTTGGGTGCATAAATTTATTGTGGTTAGTTCATGTAAGATGTTAATTGTGTTCTAGTATTTTTGGATTGATTTTTAAGCACTTATAGTTTTCTTTTGAGCTGAATATCTATGGAGTGCTTAAACTGTCCATATTTTGTAATTAGCTTATCTTGATCATATTGCTTGAACTTATTCACGTTTTTCTATGTAATTTCTACCATACTAAGTTTGTTTAGGCTTTCCAAATTGGTATTATTCATTCATATCATCCATTGAAAGCTAAATCCCTTAATTTAATTGTGCATTTAGTAAAACACCTTTCAAGGTGTTTTTAGTTACTTGAATTTGGGGGAAGTGAATATTTTAGTTATTTATGAATTGTAAAGGCTTCTCTTTTCCTTGAAAAGATTTGGGATAGGTTACTCTTCACCTTAGAAGTTAAGATTGTTGTTGTTGGGTTACTCTTCACACTTGGAAAGTAAGATTGTAAAGGTTACTTTTCACCTTTAAAGAAGATTGTACTTGTTTTGATTGATTAGCATAGAATCATCCAACAAGTAGTTGGAAAGAGACGTAGCCTATGTTTGGGGTAGGTGGACTTCTTTAAAATTTCCTTGTGTCTTTCTCTTAACTCAACATATAGCATTCACTTTGATATTTGCATTATCATTCTATCTTAGGTTGAATCTTGGTTTAGTGATTGCATCTAGTTTCTAATTGATTTAGGTTGCTAGTTTAACATTTGCAAAAAAGTTTTAATACCCAATTCACCCCCTCTCTTGGGTGCCATAGGACTTACAATTAGTATCAGACCCTAGGTGTCACACTTGCATTAATTTCTAACAAAATTGTGAGGAAACATCCATTATGGCATAATTGGGTAGCTTCTCTAGTTTTGAAGCTCAAAATATTGGTAGACCTCCTTTCTTTGATGGAAATGAATACTTGTATTGGAAAACTAGGAT
>JAOXYD010115390.1:0-11348 GCA_028565735.1 Pinacopodium congolense | reverse complement strand
CTGCCTTGAATTAGAGAAGACCCTAGATTAAGCATCACTGATCCATCAATTAAATCATCAACTACTAAAGCTTAACTAAATAATTTAGGAAAAGCAACTTGTGACTCTGTTACAATAGATTGGAATTTTTCTAGGATCTTTTAGAGTAGATTTCAATTATTTATTTTATAAAATCATAAAGATGAGTGTCCTCTAGATAATTGTAATCCAATTGACCTAGTACTTACATCCTATAAACTTTCTCGTGGGATCGATACTCGGAGTCTTAAATATAATCCACTTTATTACTTGATTCGACCGATACGCTTGCCAAATGTTGGTCTCAAATTAAAAATTTAAATTGTGCATGAAGGATAGATTAATTTGAGCTAATTTTGTATATGGTCAACCGGAATCAGAAATCTTCTAAAGGTATTATTAGAATTTTAGGACAATCTTTGATCCTCAAACCTAAATAACTAGTACTTTAGCCAAGATGTAAGCCTCTGGGTCTAAACAAGCTTTCAAGCCCTTAGTCCTTTGAAAGTAAGTAAATCTAACAACCTCTAAAAACATCCTAACTTCGCTATAACTTATAATAAGCTCTCTAAGTTTAAGAGTTAAGAAGCATTAGGTACTAAGGAATTACTAACTTAGACCGCCTCCTCACAAGCTTGGAAGGTTTAACTTAAGTGATTGGAATCCTAGACTAGTTAGCTAAGTTTAGCCACAAATCTAACTAGCTGATTACTACTTTTGAGAATCGCATTGGACTATTAAGTATCACACACTCAACCCTAGCTTTCAAATTAGGAAATTACCTTAAGGGTGATCAAGCCTAGAGATAATACATACTCCTTGCCAAATGAAACCATACCAAAGTTACGATCACAAGCATTTCAAGGTCATTACTTACTTCCTTAAATCTCTGAAAAAAATTACTAGTATGCCAAGATCAATAAAATTTCACACATTTTGGTTGAGATATAGAACCTCTTTATTGAGTATGAATTCTCAAGGTTTAATTGTTAGAGATTTTAAAGAATCCTCTTATAATGTTAATTTCTTAAGGATCTCAACTCCAAGATGTTCTGATGCACAGGATCCTCGAAAGAGAGGCTAATGTAGAGCATACTTATCTTTCTATTACGACTTATTAAAGCATATGAATGATTTAAGTTTTTTGGAGAAAAAAAAGTTTAGAGAGACATATATAAAGAAGGCTAAAGAGACATATATAAAGAAGCACATGTTTTATTAATAGAGAATTGTTCAATGATTACAAGAAGAAGGAAGTCTTGTTTTTATATCAGAAACAAGAACTAATAAAACAAAACAAAGCATACAACCTCACACTAGTAAAAGATAAAATACAATGATTGAAACATATAGGGTCCACTCAAGGAGGTAAGATGCCCTAGAGATCAGAGAGAATCTTTAAACAGTAGTACTAGGTCTATGGTTATCATCACTAGAGAGGACTTCATCTATGTTTTTTATTTCATTTATAAAATGATGAATTTCTACAATATTCCAAAAAGGAGGCCAAGGGTCCTGAGAATCTTAAAAATAAGATGGAAGGTTGAGAGACCGTTAGGCCTAAGTTTTGGGCTTCTTAGGCTGCTACGATGATTATTAATGTTCAAACCATCTTTTCTTAGGCTGGTATCCAGTTGAAGGAAGATCGCCTACAAAAATACTAAAGCTCATGGAAGCAAATTTATCATGGGAAGACCAATAAACTACATTGGGAGTAATTGGATCATCAACAAAAAAATCTTCCAGATATGGAACTAAAGATGTACATGTTAGAGGACGATCAGGTTTTAGGTGATGATTTAGATGATCTAGAAAATAAAATATATCATTCATAACATCAATTTTATTACGAGGCCATAAAAGACAAGTGTGCTAGAGTTGAAAATGATTAAGGGTATAAACATACCCACTATCACTTATATTATAAGGATGATGAACAATGAAAAAACATTGAGTACTTTTTTAGTGGAGAGGAGTACTTTAGAGTTGATATCGAGTAAGTATCAAACAAAGTTACTTACTTCATTTAAGGAGAGGCTAAAACCATTCTAAAAAAGTCTAGCATAATTATTAAACATTGTCAGGATTGGCAAGATGTTGATAAACATGGAGAGGAATAAGAGCAATAGGACAAGAATAAAGAGTAGATAATGCCCAAATATTCCATATGGTATGTTTAGATACAGAATAGTAAAGATGATGTAAAATTCTATAGGGGTTTTTGACATTAAAGAACTGGGGATAAGGTATAATCTGAGAAAGATTTAGGAATAGGTAAAGATAATAAAATAGACCTTTTTGTAAGAGTGCTTTAATTTCATCAAGAGCTGTGGGAGGAGTTTGAGTGATAGGAGGAAAGGTTTTCTTAATTTTTGCAAATATAGGAAGATCCATGAGGGGGGAAATAAAGAAAGGAATAAGTGATGAAAGAGTATGAGTGAGAAGCTGAATAGGTTTTCTAGGTCTAGAAACAAAATCTGGTCAAACAATGGTATGACCTTTACTATGGCAGACATCAAATTTATAGTAAGAAAACCAATTTTTCCATCAAAGAAACTAGTTGTCTAGAAAAAAAAATGGGAGGAAAAAGAATCAATCATAAAATTATGAGAGGAAAGATGAAAATTAAAATTTTCAATGCCTCTTTTCAATGCTAAAATCTCTTTATGGATGGAGTGATAATTTTTTTCTACTTCAGAAAATTGTCCACTAGCATGCCCACATTAATGGCATTTTGTATCAATCTTTTCAATTAAAGTAACACCCCAATCATTAATATTAGCATCTATTAAAAAGGTGGAGGTGGAGGTGATATCCATAAAAGGAGCTTGGTCTTTGGGTTGAGAAGCTGGTGGTGTTTTAGGTTTAGGAGATGTAGGAGGGGTTTTAATAGGTAAAGGAGTAGACCAAAGGTTGTTGACATGTATTTTTATGCATATAGGAGGGAAAAGAATAAAAAAGTGGAGGAGGAGGGGAAGTGGAAGGTAGAGTTTGATGAGCTAATGGGTAATTCATTTTAAACATATTGGAATAATTAGGTGCTTAAAGATAAATAAAAGTAGGTTTAACAAAAGGCATAAAGGGGAAAGATGAGGATAAGGCTTATAAATAGCTTTTGATTGCTCCTTTTTTATATCTGTCTCAATGCAATGAACCATATACTGTAAACTTTTGAGTTCTTATGTATTCTCTTGGTTTTGGAAAAAAATAATCCAGACCAAACTTTGACCCTTTAGTAGATCAAAAGAGTTCTTTTTCCAACTATTTAATCTAAGACTGTAAACTATGTTACAAAGTTTGGACCAAAGAAGAGACAACATCAACCCTATTATGGATGGTTAGGTTTCTTGAGTCCATTAAGGTTATGATCAATTTGATGAAGGACTTTATTTTAGACCACAACATTCTCTATTTTCCAATTGAGAGTTCATCTGTTGGATTTGATGTAGGATGACCATAAGAAATAACTTTAGAGGAATAGACATAAGGAGTGGAAATTACTTTGGTTTTATTATTGATTGTGCATTCCAAAGGAGTAAAGTCATTTTAATAAGATTTCATCATCATACAAGGAATGAGATGCTGGGAAGTTAGGGGGGAAATAATAAGTTCAGGGTAAGAAGGGGGTAAGCAATGTTCTTCTCCTATATCTTTAGGAAGCTTATGTAAATTTCAAGGTTTAAGGCATTAGTTTTGAGTCTAACCCAAGAATGATCATCAAGGTCTTGCTAATGATGATATGAAGTAATAGGTTGTAAAGGTAGACAATGATAAGTTGGGCATTGTTTATTACGTATTTTTTTCTTAAAATTTTTTTATGATATTGACGAGATGCTACACAAGGATCTTTATTTTATTTTTCATCATCTAAATGTTCTGCATAAAATTGAAAGTTCGGTTCATATTGCGTAGGTTCATCCCGGATAAAATGACCATGAGAATAGTCAACATAAACGGGTTGTCAATTAGTGTCAAAATGATGGATAGGAGGATCTCCTTTTCCAACTCGATGAGACATCATAGGTTATAATATGAGAATAGGTCAAGAATCATGGAAGGTCTTGGTTGGTCTTAAAAAATTTTTGTGAAACAAGATTTAATAGTACCAATGCATAAAGTTCTGAGAATTGGTGGAGGTGTAGTATGGATAGAGCGGCGATAAGGAAGATGAAATATCTTCTGATAATTAATAAGCTAAATGGTAGGAATTAATTTTTCCAATTCCTCAGGTGGGAGTTGTTTAGGTATTTTAATATTAGTAGTTTGATCATGAGCAGGATCAACAACCATATACAAAGCATTTATGGTTGAATTAGGAAAATTAAGATCGACAACATGATTTTGTAACTAGTAAATCATCTGGTGATGTAAAGTGTCCATAATAGCAGAAGGATCTTCATTAGCCTAATAATTTGGACCTGAACTTGCAACCTTTCAAGAAAAGTGGGATCATCCAAAAAAAGATTAAAATTTGGAGCAATGGTAAGGACAATGCTACCATTATTGAGTGTAGCTAACAAAATATCAATTAAGGCATTTTGATAATTAGAATAAGTTATATCCAATAAAGTAGCACGAGCTATTAAAAAAAAGCCTTTACGACCATGAAGTGTTAAGATTAGATGAATAGCTCTTATATGAAGATGAGTATGTCTTTGTTCACTCCAAAAGGCAATAAGTTCCCTGGGAATTTCAAGTTTCACATATTGTTCTTCAGTAGTAGATCATAAACCACATTGTTAATTATGAGAACTTCAAATAATTTTTTGAAATTTCAATCTATTAGCGGACAAAATTGTTCTGATACTTCGAGTCCATAAGCAATCTCAATGGTAGATGCTATAAGGATTAAGGAGTTGCAATGAAGTTATGAGATACAATTTTCATTAGGAAGATAAGAGATTTCTATAAAGTGTTGAAATTCATTTGAAAGGACTATGTTAACTTGAGAAGGAAGTTGGGCTAAAGCAAGAGTAGAAGAAAGATGAACAGGATCATCAGATAACTGAGGAAGAGAAGAACTAAAAGATGTAGTCATTTTAGATGAAATCTCCATACTACCTTAAAGAGCAAACATAAGGGATAATCAGTCAAATATGGCTTTGATAGCAAACAGAACCCTACCCTAGTTAGGGTCATAAGGATTTCAAGGTCATCACCTACTTCGTTAAATCTTTAAGAAAATTACTATTATGTTAAGATCAATAAAATCTCACATATTTTAACCGAGATATAGCACCTCTTTATTGCGTATGAAATATCAAGGTTTAACTATAAGAGATTTCTAAAAATCCTCATATAATACTAATTTTTTTAGGATCTTGGACCAAGATGTTTTGATCCACAAGATCTTCAAAATCAGGGCAAGTTTACATATGACTGATTTAAGTTTTCTAGAGAAAGAAAAGTTAACAAAGACATATGTAAATAAGTACACATTTTATTGATAGAGAATTGTTCGATGATTAAAAAAAGAAGAAAGTCTTTCTTTTATAGTAGAAGCAAGAACTATCCAAACAAAATAAAACGTACAACCCCATACTAGTAAAAGATAAAATATAATGAGTGAAACTTATAGGGTCCACTTAAGGAGATAAGATGTCCTAAAGATAAGAGAGAATATTTAAATAGTAACACTGGGTCCATGGCTATCATCATCAAAGAAGTCTTCAACCATCTTTTCCATTTCATTTATAAAATTTTCAATTTCCACAACATTCCAAATAATAAACCAAGGGTCCTGAGAATCTTGAAAATAAGATGGAAGATCGGGAGACTATTGGGTTGAAGTTTTGGGTTTTTTAGCCTGCTACGAGGATTCCCTAGCTTCAAACCATCTTTTATTTACTAATATCCAATTAAAGGAAGAACCCTTGCAAAACACCTCCATTTTATCATGTTCTTCCTTGTCCATAGTAATAGTGATGGCCTGTAATTGCTCCTTTGGATTTTCTTCTGTATTGCTTGGTAGGCCATCTGCATCGTTAAAAGACACATCATTAGTAAGTTGACCTACATGTACCTCTAAGTTATGAATGGATGAAGCATGGTTCTTCATAATTTGGTCAAGTTTTTCCTCCATCCAATTCAAATTCTCTTCCTACCTTCTTTGACCTTCCTCTTGGTTTGAGAACTTGGAATTCAATTTATCTATGAACTTGTCCACCATCTTGTTCATCTTCTTCTCCATCCTACTCACCCAAGAATCAAAGTGATCTTGTTGAAAATCGAGAGGTTCTTATGTGTATACTTGGTCATCTACATTATTACTATTCCATAAAAAATATGGGTGGTTTTGCCACCTCGAATAATAATCAATGGAATAAAGGTTGTTACCTCTTGATTGCTCAAATCCCTATGACTCCATTAAAAAGCCATTATTTGGGTTACGTTTGTCCTGTTCACATAATTCACAATAAAATTGCACAGGTCTAATAAAAGAGGAAGATGTACCTTGTAAATTGCTTAATTGCTCGTTAAGGGATTAAATTTGTACTTGAAGAGCTGTCACCGTGTCAAATGGAATCATCGTCTTTTGTTCTTTGAATCCTTATATGACTAAGCTCTTTGGACCATCTCATGCTCCTTGTGTCTATACACCTGAAAACACACAAGAAAAAGTATAAAAAACTCTTAAATTAAAGTCAACCAAACTAAACAAGATGCTAAACAAATCGACAACGACTTTAAAAACTTGTTGATTGATTAATTGTAAAATAAAAACTACGAGTTTTATGCTCAAAATCGCAAATATACGAGTCGTACTTATAGTAAAGAACGGATATTAATCCCAAGAGAATTGTATTTAGACACCTTATCAATTTGCCTTAGGCTTTGTTCAAGAAATTGATTTAAACAAATAAAATAAAAATAAATGAGTAAAACAAAAACAAATTTGGAAGCAACAGCAAGCAACACAACCAATCGCCATCACAGTAGACGAAAATTCAGAGAAAAATCAAGATTTAAGAATAGGACTTGTTGTTATCCCTATTTGTTTCTCTTTGATTTAATTGATCTAATTAATATTTGGCCCAAGATTTCTTAATATTTTATCTATCATATCTCAAGGTGCAACTAAATGTCACTAATTAAATAATCTATGATTAACTTTGAGATCTCTCAACGTGCAAATCCTTTCCTAAACATTTAACTAGATATGAAGCTATCCTATATACAGTATAATAATTTATCGCAATCTTTTCCTAATAAATTATTACCTCATTGTCTATAGATCTATTAAATGCCAACTCTCGTTGTACATTTAACACAAATTACCCAACTCACTCTCTCGATTTGTTGTAGGGTTTACGCACAACAAACAACAAAAATATTTATAAAAATTAAATTAATAACCAAAGAGTCCCAAATAATTTTAAAAAAATCTAAAAATATTTTAGCCACACATAATAATAAAAACCTTTTGAAGAACTTCAAGTGGAGGCGAGACCACTAGCTTCCTAGAAATAAAGCTAGGAGGATAGCAATAAAGCTTAGTAGAAGGATTTACATCACTAATAACCTGACTCCAAATTTTCTTGGTAGGAATAGGACTAAGAGCCCCTAAATTGATATAGTAGAGCTAGCTAATTGAGAAGGATCAATTAGGGGGCAAGAAGGGGTTGCTCAACAGAGTGCGAAGGGCAGATTAATCAGGTTGCACAGCTCCCAGAAGAGCCAGGAACTCAATAGAGTTGGCCATTAGAGGGGAGAGGAGGGGATAAAAGAAATAAGAAAAGTAGTTACCAAAAAAGGTAATTACTTTAAGCGAGTATGTAAAAAAGAAAAGAAAAAAAGGGAGACCAAAGAAGGAAAAACCAAGATGCATAACAACCAAGATAGAGACATAGATGAATAATGCTACAGCAAAGAACTACAACAAAGAAGCCAGTAGAAGCTAACAAAGCTAAGAGAGACAGGAAAAATGCCAGAGACCAATAGAGGGGAAGAACCAAAAGGAATAGATTTGTAAGGATCAAAAAGGGGACACAAGAAGAGCTTAAAGGGAAATGGAAAATAGTAGGAAGAGCTCATCGAGGAGTCATAAATAATAGAATATGATAGGGAGGAGATTTCAAGAGAATAAGAGAAGGAGCCATCAATAGTCCCCCTTAGTTAAGCAAGGAAGTAAGTATTAGGTCTATTGTCTGAATTTGACTATTTTTGAATTATTAGGAATTATGTTCCAAGGTTATTTGGTCACTAATTTACAGATATCAAGTAGCTTTTTAATTCAATCATTTCGTCATACAGTATTACGATTAGACATAAAGTATGTAATTAGTGTTTGTTCTATCTAAGTGTGGTTATGCTAGTTATTTACCACTAGTAATTGATTATGAAAATGACATCTAAAAACTATTTTAAATGTGTCATTCCACTTTGGTTAAGGATTTCTTAAATCATACTAGTCAAGAATACTAAACATTCTCCTAAATTACTTTAGGTTGATGAATTGTATATTGATCATTTAACTACTTTTATATAGTTTATACTATATCTAATAATCACTAAGTAAACTCTCCTTGATTATAATAGATCATAAATAGTATAAAAAAATAACAATCTCTATATGAGTTACTTTAAAGATCTTAAGTTAAATAATCACTTATATAATCCTTAAAATTAGCATTCACTAGACAAACAAGTAATATTTTATATAGAATTCTCATATCAGATCAATTTAATAAACTTGATTTCTAATAAGTACCTACACATTTATTTAACTATACTCATAATTTAGTATATGAAATCAATTACTTCTTTTAAAGGAAGAAATATATTTTGTACTAGTCTTTTCACTATATTAATTTCTAGTCTTAACAAAGTGATAACTAGAAATAATTTAGAGGTAATACCTAGTTATAATATGAACTTCATACTTATGATCTCATCATAATTGTATTGCATAGTACATTTATCATATATACTTTATATTATATATTAGTTAACTAGATAAATATACATAAGATCGATAACACCTTTAATTGTTTATGTTGTAGATCTATAACCAATCAATTGGCTATAATGTATAAACTAACAACATCTATTAGAATTTTTTAACTAGTTTAACAATAAAAGCTCATATAAAATTAAATATTTTCTACTTTCTGATTTTACTAAAAATAGTTATATAATGTGAAAATATTGTTCATATTAACTTAATTATATAGTTATTTTATTTAATATATATATATTATTGTATTTATATTTTCTTGTAGCAATTAATGATAAAGTATATAACATATTAGTTAAATAACGTTATTCAAAAGTTTACTGAAAATTATATATTTAATATTTTATGACTTTGAATTTTTACTTCATACTTGTAATATATTTTTTATCATTAATTTTTCTCTTTTGACAACCATATTATTATACTTAAAAAAGGTATATTTTAGATTTACATTATAAGTTGGTTAAATCAATTTTAAAATTTTATTGTATTCTTTCTTTTTTTGATAAATTATCAATTTTATTAACAAGACCAAGCCACTAAAATAGTGACTTAGGAACAAGGGAAAAACTCCTATACTCTAGTTGTTTTTTTTCCATAAACTAGGCTACAATGTCGAATTAGGAGAAAGTCCTATTAAATACAATCTAAAAGTCAAGATATAAACAACTTATATTAGCAGTTTAGAAAAATATTTGGGATCTATAAACATCATTGCCATCAAAATAAATCTCCTTATCTTGATATTTTAACCAAAAAATAACTTGAATAAATCATTTATGTAAAATATCATCTATATAAGTTTCATTTCTTACAAAATGTCCCCTATTTCGTGCTTTCCACATCTCCCCAATAATGACTTGCCATAATGCCTAAAAATATGTTCCTTTTACACGTCCTTGAAAGATGCTTCTCCACTCCAAAAGGAATTGATTAGCTGAGTGAGGTAAGACTCAAATAAAACCAAATATTTTCAAAACTTTGGTCTATGTAATCCATGCAAAGTTACATTGAAACAAAATATGCTCTTGTGTCTCAATCAAGCCACAAAAATAGCAAAAAATATTATTTTCATTTATTATACCTCTTTCCAATAAGTGTACTTTAGTTGCCACTCTCCCCTTGAAAGTCAACTATGTAAAAAACTTTATTTTAGGGGTAGCAATTGTAGACCATATTCTCTTAAATCCACATATCCTATTATATTCATACCTCAACTTTACCTAAGACTTCATTGTATAAACTGATCTTATTGGTTCCCAAGATAACCGATTGGTTTCATTAATCACTAGCAAAAAATCCTTAATGATTTGCATCATTTTTAGTAATTATTGTTGTTCTTTTTGCCTTAATCTCCATCTTCACCTAAATTGCTAACATATATGTCCCATATGATCTTGTTGGTTTAGATACATTGATTCAACCATTTCATTTCTCATACTTGACAATGTAAATAGTTTTGGAAATAATTATCTTAAGAAACCCTGTGGTCGCCACTTATCCAACCAAAATCTAATCAAACTCCTGTTCTTTGCAACAAAAAAAAACGTAATTGTTGATAAGGTCTTCCATACCCTATCATCATTTACTATAGTTTCCCGATTTCTCTCCATATATAAGATAATTTGACAAAACTCTGATGATCAAACTCATACCAATTACATAATAAATTATTAGAACCCATAATTTTTCTCATAAAGTCTCACGGTTACCACTCATGATTTTCTATACCTATTTTAACAACAAAGATTGATTTATAATAAGTAATACACCAAACCCAAACCCCTAATCATAAGGCAAACAATATCCTCCCATTCCACATTAGAAAAGCTCTCCCATCTATCTTGCCATTCTATAAAAATTTCCTAATCAACTTTTCTAATAGTTTTTGAACATTTTTAGGCATCACATACACAGACATGGAATAAATAAAGATACTACATGCCACTAATTTAATAGCACCAATCTTCCGGTCATTGATAATAACTTTCCCTTCCAATTTGTTAGTTTACTTCGGATCTTCATAACTATTGGTTTCCAATCCTTGCATTATAAATCTTATGGATAATGGTAATCCTAAATACTTAATTGGTAATTCCTCCACTTTGCATCCCACAACTCGAGCTGCTTCAGTCACAAAATTATTAGGAAAAACTATCTCTACGAGTGAACTTTTATTGTAATTAATTTTTAGACTTGAGATTGCCTCAAAACATCATAGAATAGACAAGAGTACTTTGATCATAGTCAGATTCACCGGGCAAAAAAGCAAAGTAACATCTGAAAATTGCAATAAAAAAATCTCCATATTTTTACATCTCACCCTTGATAACATATCTTTTGTAATCGCTGTGTCTAGTAGTCTTTTCAAACC
>JAOXYD010115379.1:0-11348 GCA_028565735.1 Pinacopodium congolense | reverse complement strand
TATAAGTCCGTTGGTTTTAAAAGCAAAAATCATTTCAAACAACCATCAATTTTAAAGTCACCTAACCAACGCAACAAAAGGCTTTAAAATTTTATTTGAAATCAAATGATACATGGTCAAAGATGAAAAAGGCCAAGATTTATTTAGGGTGAAAATGAGAAGCAAAAGCTTTTCTTTCAATCTTATGGAAGAGGAGCAGATAGCCTTTTTAAGCAGCATAAGCAGTGTAGAATTATGGCACAAAAGGCTTGGACATTTCCATCATGTAAGACTCTCGTATATGCGAAAAACATGAACTAGTAAAAAAGGTACCATTGTTGGAAGAAAGGCTGGTAATTGTGTAACCTGTTAGTATGGTAATTAAGTCAAAAGTTCCTTTTCCTCAAACTGCATGGAGAGCAACACACAACCTTCTTCTGGTACAAAAAAATGTTGGAGAACCTTAAAAAACATCATCTTCAAATGGCAGTAAGTACTATATTCCATTTATTGTTGATTACACTAGATTCTATTGGATACATTTTCTCAAATTCAAATATGAGGTTATTAATGTATTTTGGAAATATAAAATGTGGGTGGAAAATTAAAGTAGTTACAAGATATAAGTGATAAGGTCAAATAATGGGAAGGAATACACTTCTAACAAGTTCAAAAAATTTTATGAAGAAATTGGAATCGAGTACTAGTTTACAGAATATTATACTCCACAATAAAGCTAAGTGAAGGAAAATTAGAACTATAATAAAGATGATGAGTTGTATGCTACATAAAAAAGAACTACTAAAGAAACAATGGGTAAAGGCTACAAACAAAATAGTTTTTTTATTGAACAGGATTTCAACCAAATTCTTACAAAAGAGAGCACCATTTAAAGCATGTTTTGATTATAAACCATACTTATAACACCTAAAAAAACTTTTGGCTGCCTATGTTTTTATTTTTTGCCACAAGTAAGAACAAAACTAGGAGTATTCACTAGCCATAGTAGCTTATCCAAAGCTTATAAAATTTTCCAACCACAAAATGAAAATATTGTTTTGAGCAGATATGTCAAGTTTCATGAAAGATAGGCAATGGAACTTAAAGGAATGAGATCAAGGGCAACACTTAGAGTTTCTGCAAAATTTTAATGACAACATAGATGAGGTTCTAATAAGAGGTACAAAACTATGTCTGATATTTATGAAAGATGTTTTTTTTTAGCCTATAGAATTTAAAGAGGCAGAGAAAAATGACAAATGGATTGATGCAATGAAAGAGGATCTCAAAATGATAAAAAAATGACACTTGTGAGTTGGTGGATAAAACTCAACACAAGAATATTATAAGAGTCAAATGGGTTTATAAAACTAAACTCAATGATGATGGTTACAAAAACAAACACAAAGCTAGATTAGTTGTGAAAGGACATGCTAAGGATTTGGAGAAAACTTCTCAGAAACTTTTTCTTTAGTGGCTCAAATTGTTAAAATCAAAATGTTTCTTGCTTTGGTAACACAAAAGGGATGGAAAATTTACTGGCTGGATGTAAAATCTACCTTCCTAAATTTCCATTTGGAGGAGGAAATTGTGGAATACCCAAAGAGTTTCCAAGTTAAGGGACATGAGGAGAAGGTTTACTTGTTAAAAAAGGTTATGTATAGTCTTAAATAAGCTCGTAGAGTTTGGTATAGAAAAAAGGATGAACATCTACTAAATCACAACTATGTTAAAATCCTAAGTGAAGTAACATTTTATGTAAAAGGATTTGATGCTAATATGATTATAGTTTCTATTTATGTTGATGATTTTCTTGTAACAGGAAGTGATGAAGAGTTAATAAAGGAGTTTAAAGCTGAAATGCTTAAAGTATTTAAGATGATAGACCTTGGCTTAATTTCCTTTTTTTTTTCTTGGAATAGAGGTGCATCAAAATTATGATGGAGTCTTTATTTTCTAAAAGAAATATACAAGGTAAATACTAAAAATATTTTCCACATGGAGGACTACAAATGCACAAATACTCCAATGAATTAAAAGGAGAAATTTAGTAAAGATGATCGATTTAAGAAAGTTAATGAAGGTTAGTATAGGAGTCTTATTGTTTTTTTAATGTATTTTATAGGTACCAAAATAGATATTACATTTATAGTGAGTCTACTCTCAAGATTCATACATTGTGCTAGTGAAGTGCATTATTAACCTGCTAAAAGGATTGTGAGATCTATTAAAGGCACAGTAAATTATGGTATCAAATGTTTTTGTAGCCACAATTTTAAGCCTCGTGGTTTCTCTAACAGTGATTGGGTAGTTTCAATAAATGATACAAGAAGTACAATAGGCTTTTGTTTTAGTTTTGGATCACGGTTATTTTCATGGTGTTCAAATAAACAAGAGGTGATAGCTCAAAGCACAATTAAGGCTGAGTATATAGCAACAACTACTGTAGAGAATCAAGCTCTTTGGCTTAGGAAAATACTTGCAGACTTACACATGAAACAAAAGGAGTCAACACAAATTCATATAAATACTCAAGTAGTAATTTCTATCTTAAAAAAAAAATTTCATAGTAGGACAACATTTTAAGATCAAGCTTTATTTCTTAGGAGAAATGCAAAGAGAAGAGAGCAATCAACTTGTTTTATTACAAATTTGAAGATTAAGAAATAAATGTGCTAACCAAAGCCCTTTCCAAAACTATATTTGAAAGTTTGAGAGACATAATAGGTCTTTGCAGCTACTGAGATAAGGAGGAGTGTTATAGAATTGTCTCAACAACTAAAACATGCTAATATGGATGTTAACAAGGCTAATGATGTATTTAGCTGTTAGCAAGGCTCAAATATAAGCTGAAGTTAGACTACAGGTGGTATCACATTGGTTACAAATAAATAAATAAATATGTTAAGGAACTAATCAAGCTGTATTTCCAATATGTGCAAAAAAGCTAGATTTTCAAGAATATTGTTACATCAGTTAATGGCTTCATATTAGGAACATTCATTAGTCATACTTTAGTGGAGCTTGTAATTAGTATATTCTTAGGAATTTATGTTAAACTCTTTATGTATTTAAGAATGTTGCATCAAATAAAGTTAATTTAATCTTTCAATCTTATATACTAGTATTTTCTATCAAAATTATTTTCTCAAATATAACAACAAAAATAAAAGAGCACATATAGTAAATAATATCTATTTAACCTTATAGGCAATACGAAGATTTTTCACTTCTTGAGAAGCAATATGTAGGCTTGTGTAAGTGCTCTGTATATGTCGATGTATATGTTTTTCAATCAATGTATAGAAAAGGCCATAATGACGGTTTCATAATGAACATCGAGTTTGATGAATGACAACATAGATACAAATGCTACTTAACTAGCAAAAACCTAAAAGATGCCTCTGTATGCCAGTTCTAGAATCTATTATTTAGCATATAAATTTGAACTCTTCTACATTCTTTTGGCTTCAATTATAGGACATATAATCCATATGAAGTGTTTTCTCAAACCTGAAGTCTTATAAAATAAATTTGACCCATCTAATACTGTAAGCACTAAAAATGTTTATAGAATTGAAAACTTTAGAAACCAGAGTTATCAGAGACCTTATAACTTCTTGTTCATAGTTGCATTTTTCAGCTTCATCTTCTGCTATTGTAGTGACATCCTTCAATTGCCTTGATATTCTTTCAAGTTCCACTTTAAGATTTTGTGACCTCATTGAAAGTTCTTTTACCTACGTATAATTATATAATGCAATCTATTACGATATCACCTCATAATAGTAAAATTAAAGGTAAATGGAAGAATCTAATTAATAAGATAATCAATATATAGATCTCGGGATAGAAAAACACATGATACACGAGGAGCTTATGCCATACCACTTGTATCTTAAATAAAAAATCCTTCTTGAAATCTAATATTCTGAAGCTATATAGTTTTCTCAAGTTTAAAATGGAATACAAGTTAGCTGAAAATTAATCATTTGATAATCTACTGAATGTTTCTTAATATAACCATTAGACATTCTATTTAAGGAGAAAAGTAACCCCAAAGTTTTATTAGGATATTATTATTTAATTTATTTTAGGACCCATTTATCAAAGAAATAAAAAGATAGATCTACTTTATAAAGATTTGAAAAGTTCTATGATTGATAGTATCTTTATACTTATGCTATAGGCATAAACTACTATGCAATAGTTCATTAAGGAAAACTTGAAAACAAGAGCATTAAGAAGATTCTGGTCATCACAAAACTTGCTAGTTCCTAGACTGGAGATAAGCATTAATGATTGATTCTTAATTAGACTTATATGATTCTTAATAGGACTTATAATAAAGGAAAACTGAAAGTTTTATGAGCTAATTGACTAGGTTACCTGTGCCTTTAAACTTATAGTTTCTTCAATTAAATTGTCATTTATGTACTTTGAAGCATTAAGATTTGCTTCATGAGACAAATCTATACTCATTCTTCCAAAAAAAGATGTTAATCCATTGGCCATTTCT
Organism: Pinacopodium congolense; assembly: GCA_028565735.1. NCBI lineage: Eukaryota > Viridiplantae > Streptophyta > Magnoliopsida > Malpighiales > Erythroxylaceae > Pinacopodium > Pinacopodium congolense. Next base: position 6,850 of record JAOXYD010115379.1, on the reverse strand, counting down.
AAACATGGTAAGTATGTCAATAGAAATTTCTTTGTAGCTACTTCTAATAAAGTTGATAGTTTTAATAAATAAACCCTTCCCCCTAAACTGAAGGTTAACATTTGAAGCTGGGAAGACTTTATTGCTAAAGACTTCTTGTCCTTTATCATGTTTCAACTGCCAACTGTATAACGACTAGTGACTCAACAAATGATGATCTTGAAATATGGGTTTGTAATGCAAGATTTGAAGTCTCTCTATCCCCCAAGTCATTAGTCCTAAACTATAGATCACTATTTCTATTTTTTGGGATTCTTACAACTATATTAAATTCGGCATCCTTCTTTAATTTTTAAAAGTAATCATCACAAACTTGATATGGTTTGTACATATTTAGAGCCCAAAAATATTTTAAGGATTTTCTACTGCCACATCAATTAAAAAATACTAAACTATAATTGTAACAGTTATAACATTTTCTACTAAAACCAAAAGGATTATGACAACTAGAGCATACTAATTGATCAACATTAGGAATCAATTTAAGAAGATATATAACAGAAGTAAACCTAGAACCACATGCTACTGTCTTTACTTGCTTATCTTTCAATAATTTGACAAGTGCATGCTTATTTCTATCATCATTGTCTCCATGGCTTAATTGCCCTTTTTTGTCATTTCCCCAAATGTAAACCTCTGCTGTGGATGTTAAAATTGCAGCATCAAAAGAACTATAAGAAATTTCTTTAATGACTCTTCTGTATGGCTACTCCAATAGGAGCAAGAACTTTTATAATGGCTACAAGATCTCCAAGCTATCCATGTGATGTACTCCCTGTAAATACACTTGCCCTATTACTCTAAGGGCAATAATGAGATAGTTCCCACAAACTACTTGGTAGATATTTTCATTGAGAAGGGAAATTACACACCCAGGACAAGTCTAGTTTCTTTATCACCATGCCCAAGACATAATTCACCTCCATCTCCCCATGTAAAGAGTTGTTCAAATAAAGAGTAATCATAAACTTTCTCACTAGATGAAATAGTGGACATTTCAACAACTGCAGTAATATGCCAAACCCCATAAACATTCCTTTTTATTTTTAATCCTCTTAATGTTTCCACTTCCTTTGAAATAAGTGCACTACTTCGATATTCATGGCCTATGGCATAAAAAGCTCCATCTTCAAATGCAAACAATTGGCCAGTAAATGTCACAGCTGTTGTGTGCAAAGGTCCACATGAGATACACGACACAAGTATGCCATCCATGAAACCACCTAGTTTTATTAAAATCCAATGACTAATTTCAATTCCATGCCCAAGAAGACCACAATTATGAGTACCATCACCCCATATGAAAAGATCACCAATAGATGTGCAACATAAGTGTGATATTTTACATATACCACAAATTTAGTGTTCACATCATTCAAAGAATTTATGAGCTTTAGGTGGGGAACATCCAATTATAATCCATGCCTAAGCCTCCTCCTTGATTCCTCTTTCAAAATAAAGATCTATCCTTGTTTAGTGATCAACACAGCATGTCTACTGAATCAAGTAATACTATAGAAATTTAGAACAACTATCACTCCAATGTTTTCAGTAAAAGTGCATCAAACTTAAAACTTGGAGAATTTTGAGTCTTGGTCATACCACCACCCAATATTCCTTCACCAAGACATTCTCCTAAAATGACAACATCACTTAAAGCATCAAAGTCTTCATGGAAAGATCCTTAGTTAGATGAGCTTACAAAATAAACTAACTCTAGCTGCATTTGATGTAAAAGTTTGGTTACTAGAGTTGTCTAAGGAAACAACTAGCTAAAAGGGCTTCCAACTGATTATGATTGGCTTGGATACTTAGTTGTGTCAACATGTGATATAATTTTAGCGAATGCCTTTCCTAATCTAATTTGTAAAGAATTATTGAAAGGCACTTGAGCTCCTTCACCATTTCCATGCTCTAATGTTGTCATAGTTTATAGAGATCAAAACAAAAAGGAAAACTAGCACATGATGTTATATACCTTAAGTTATCAAACAATGGCAAAGATTGAGAATTTTACAGACAAATTATAATTTTGTAAGAGAAGTTCTTCGAATTTGGGAATCTAGACTCTCTTATGACACAATATCACTTCTCGAGTCAAATCTCCACTTGTTAAAATAGTTACCATGAGTTATTAATGCCTTGAGACTGACAAGCCAAACTTCAACTTCATCTTTTCCTTTGTATAGCTATCCAAAGGGGTCCTAAAGTTTTTAATTCATGTAAAATTGAGACAATACATGTCGTCTAGTGATGCTACTTGGTTTTATCTATGGACTTAAAAATGACCCTAATTTACTCCTAAAATAAACACAAGAGAGAGAGAGATGATTGCATATTTTCATTTGATAAATTATTATATGTTTTTTAGGAAAAACTCACCAAATATGAGGACCTATCACCATATCTAAGAGAAATTGATTGATACTCCTTTTCGAAAGAGGATAATATGGAAATATTGCCTACACCATAAAATCCACCATGATAATTAATAAGTAGAAGAGAAAGGAAAGAGTAAATGTAAACAAAAATAAATAGAAATATTATAAAAGAAAATTTCAAAAAAACATGATATGAAACATGGTTGATAAAGGTCCATCATAAACCTAAGATACTAAACCATAGTGGATTAGACCCAATGCAATAATCACCACAAGTAGATAGGGGTACGAATCTTTGATTAGAAATTATTTAAAGAGTCTTTCAACCATAACCCTTCACAACTTCCAAAAGTTAATAGCTCAATTAAGAACCTACGATACGCTATTCAGGAATAATCTTTGAAAGTTGACTAAGTTTTAGGTGCTTTTCTTCTTTTCTAGAGTACAAATCAATTTAGAATCATCCTATAAAATAATATAAACACTTAAGTGAACATAAGCCAGAAATCGATGCAATTAATTTCTAAGAACCTTTTAAATACTGTAAAATTTAGGTGCATGAATGACGGTAGTGTTAGATGTAAAAAATGAAAGTTAAACTTAACCAGCTTAGAGAACACATGCATGCCATGGGAACTTACACTTGGAAGCTAAAATGGGTAGAATTTTGGTTTTCCTATGTGACCATAGTTAAGCAAATATGACCCTTTCTTGAGCGCTATAATGGCCTGAAGTTGAAGGAACAAAAAGTATAAAAGAAGAACATCTATAAAGACCCTTTTTCACATCTTAGTGGGTATGCATGCAAGTAAAATAATGATCAATATTGAATTCTTCTGCATCCTTAATATCAATCCTTTTCACTATTCAATGCATTTTACTAAGAGATTACAATATCAAAATACAATTCATCTTCTCATGGATCAACTTTTGTAACCCAGTGAACTGTGTCATTTTAAAACTTAACAAAAAGGATGAGGTAACATTTTGTTATCACAATTCCTGCTTAAAAAGAATAGTTCAAAACCATATGGAAAAACATGAAGACCCTTGAGCAATAATTTGACTAAATTATGTCATTAGAATAAAAGTCCATTGATATGTTGTTTAAGGGAAGAATGTAGTTAGATTAATACCTACTTGATATCACTATAACCGAGACTAGTTCTATAAAAATTAGTCATTCATAGTGTCTCTTCTTTGAGGTAAAACCAATACTCATTTGTACAAAGGCCTTTCATAAAAGTATTTATACCAAAAATCAATCCCCTATTTGTCCACATAAAAAGAATTTCTTTTAACCTATTCCAGGATTATGAAACCAAGAAAAAGAAGAGCCTCACATTTCCCTATCTACCTTATGAAACCCTGACAACAAAACTCATAGCTTCTCAACAAATCCATAGCGCCACTAAATCTAGATTTAAGTCACATGAAAACCTTAAAATACCATCTTAATTTTAAAAACAATAAAAATTCAAATTCTTTAAAGAAAACCTCAAAACTTCTAAACAAGAATAAATAATTAAATAACTCCTGCAATGTTATATCCATGTGAAAATTCATTGTCATACAAGGCAATAATAAAGATAGAGCAAACTTTCACGTAATCACAAAAACGTCTACGTAAAACGGATATAAAAAAAGCACGCATATGCACACACACACACAAAGACACACACATTTGTATTTATAAAAGAAAATTGAAACTAGTATGGGAAAATTGCCAAGAGAAATTTACTTACAGTGATCGATATCACCATAAAAATTTGAGAATCACCCATCTAAAGAGGACCTCAAACTTCATGTTTTGAAGAAGTAAAAATCTCTTGCTACAACAGGTGTTTAAGGAAATTTAGTTTTCTTTAACTTCTTGTATAATATTGTTGTAATGTATGAGCATGTCCCCAATTTCTTGGTTTGAGGAAGTTAAATTATTTTTGTTATTGTTAGCTCACAAAATGAACCAAAAGGACAAACAATAAAAGTAATGAACATCATGGAATCAAATCAAGTCTTGCTCTTTGCTTTATTGTTATATATTGACATAATAGAGCCATCATCTATTAAATATGTTTTATGTATGTAATAATATTGGTAGCAAAATGTAAAAGATCAATTATATAGTGGATATGCGGGGGTTACTTCTTCTAGGGTTTCTAATTTAGTAACTAAAGATAATAGTGTAAGGTCATTGACAAACCTTCAAATTCACCTTATATTGGAGAAAAGGTGCTATTAAAACATTGTTAGTTAACAATAATTTATGTCCAATTGTGTTAGAGCAAAGCTATCAAAACATTGTTTCTTGTTTAAGTGTTAGTTTATAGTAACTTGCCATGGATGCCAAATCTTGGCCAAGTTAGCCTAAAGCATGCTTAGTATGGCTTGTAGTTTTGGTTTCTGATTTTTTAAAACAAAAAAATATAAAAACCAAAAAAAAAAGAGCACCTTAATACATAACAAAAACATAAAAATTAGTATAAAATACACAAAAATCAATGAAAGCACACAAAAACAAAAATATAAAACAAAAAAAGAAAGTTGAACCAAACGATCCCATAGAAATGTAGGCTTATTTGTTATTATTTCTATTTTTTTTAATAGAAATTAAGAATAAAAACTGTTTACATTCTACTTTGATTTTTCTATTTTCAAAATTAGAAAAAACAAAATATAAGTAGAAAAATTTAAAAACTATACTTCCACATTTTAAAAATAGGTTTTCACAATACATGTTTTTATATTGAATGGTTAATATAATATATTAATTAATATATTTTTTCAAAGTGTATAAGAGTATTTTGGTATAAAAATTTTAATTTAATTCATATTTAATTGTTATCACCAAATTAGGTTTTTTTATTATAAATTTCAATCAAATAAGTTTTTATTTTCAGTTTTTATCACCAATGTCAACTAAAAAATTTTATATTTTCATTAAAAAATAAGAAACTAAAAATAAGAAACAAAAACTAAAAATTATAATAAAAATATATGTCTGAACGACCCTTAAGTCAACTTGATTAATTTAGTCAGTGAGGTTATGACTCAAGATCTAAAATATTAAGTTCATGTTGGGTACTACATGAAATTTGATTAAACAGGATCCATTTATTACCACTTTTATTTTATTTTAAAACAAATTTTTTACATTAAATAATTGATATAATATATTAACTAATATATATTGTAAGGTGTATAAGAACATTTAGTATAAAAATTTAAATTTATTTCATATTTAATTGTCATCACTATATTAATTTTTATCACAAATCTTAATTATATATTTTTATTTTTATTTTTTATTATAAATTTCAACTTAATAATTTTTTAAAATATAAACCAAAAATTAAGAAAAATAAAAAAAATACGATAAAAAATAGAAATCTATTTTAAGTAGTGATTTTTTAGTCAATAGAGGCAAAGCTCTTTTTCCATGAGTAGTCTAACATTCAATTAATCTGGCATAAGATAAAGAAAGTAAAAAAAAAAAGTGTGATAATTGAATTGATACATTTGCGAGAAAGTCTTTTATGAAGTATAGCTGATCCATTTGTATTTTAAAACATGTATAAGCTGTCAAGTGGATCCATTGAGTAAGACATGTATTTGGAATCCAAATTTTGGATATTTCTCTTCAAGTGAGTTATGTTTACAAAACCATCGTCTAAGTTATGTTTAACTTAGGTTTAACTTATGTTTAACTTATGATTACAGCAGTTAAAAACTTTTGGTAACTTTGATTAATCTGTGCAGAAGTATGTATAATTGCCTTATACAGCAGTTTAACATTGATTAGTGAGTTTAACATTGATTACAGTAGTTTATATTTGAAGTTTAACTTTGATGATCCGAGTCTCTGTTCTTTGATGAAGTTTTTTATTACAGCAGTTTATATTTGAAGTTTAACTTTGACGAAGTTTAACTTTGATGATCCGAGGTTTTGAAGTAATTATCTGTTCTGATGATCAGAACTTCTTATTGAAATTGAATGAGTCTGCACCACACAATCCTTGTTTTCTTTTTAAGTTTAATGTTTACAGCAGGTGGCAAGATGGACCTGAACCGCAAGAGTTAGTAGAGTTTTGCGATTCTTTTAAGTTTGCCAATTGCATTGCAAAAGTCAGTGTTGCAATTAATAAATCCTTTGGTCCAAAAATATAAAATAAATAGATTTGAGGCCGACAATCCTTTGGTGCAATTAATAAATCACTTTTCTAGTCATTTTGGTAATTAAAAGTTTAACTTTAATTTGATTAAGTTTGATAATTTACAACAATCAATTTGATTAAGTTTGGTATTTGGTAATTTATAGTTTAACTTTAATTTGATTAAGTTTGGTAATTGAAGTCTAACTTTAATTTATTTCTATTATAATTTTTAAATTATTTTAATTTGTCTTTAAAGAATGTTATAGAACATAAAAA
>JAOXYD010115378.1:0-25085 GCA_028565735.1 Pinacopodium congolense | reverse complement strand
GGGACATAAATTCAACATTTAAACACAATATAGGGGTCATAATGCATCAAATTCTCTATCAAAATCATATCAATTTTTACCCCTATCAACCGACTGAACTTAAATGAGAAGAAAAAAAACTGCACTTTCCTCTTGTTCTTATTTAATAAAATAGGCATGCATAGAAAAAATTTATTGAACTTTTGGAACCTAAATCAATTTTTTTCTTAGAGCATTGAATCTTTCATATCTATTTGACAAAGCATTTAAACAATCATAGCAAAAATATGAAACATGACTATAATGTTCACAATATGATCATAACAAAATATTATAAGTTATATATGCATTTTTATAAACATTTCTTGGTCTAAAATCATTATGAACTCTATGAAAACTTTGTCTAGGTTAAACAAAATATCTTTTGTCATCAATTTTATTTTCATGAAATTTCTTATTTCTTAATGTATACATGAATGCATGATGTCAAGTTTGAGGTCTACTAGATGCAATTTGAATATTTTTAGGATAACTTTCATCTTATAAGTTCTTTTCCTTAACAAAAACAGTTCTACTAGAAGTAGCTCAATTGTTATATCCTAAGCTATCATTCGCTACTTTTTGAAAATTTAATGATGTTTCTAATTTTTCCATCCCTTAATGAATTTCATAGGAGATTCTTTAAGGGTTTCTATATCTTTCTTTAAGCCTCTATTTTCATTTACTAGTTCATCATTATCTTTCTTCACTAAATCTAAGTCTTTCCTAAGATTTTCATTTTCTAATTAGAATTCATCTATTTCTCCTAGAGTTTTCTTATGTCTATCATGCAACTCTTTATTTGTCTTAGTCAATTATTTTATATGTTCTATAGCTTCTTAATAGGATTAATCAGCTTTGCATTCATTTTCACGAGTATGAGAGGGACATACATCATTGTGTACCATGAAACACATGTTAACCACTTCTTCTTCTTCTTCAGAATCACTTGATTCAGACCATGTCACTTTCAATGCTTTCTTCTTCTTCCCCATCTGTTAATCTTTTTCTTCCTCTTCTTGGAGGTGTTCACATTATGATTTCAAATGTTCATTTTCGCTACATTTAAAGTATGTTATGTGGGTGAATTTATTTTAGAGGAGGACGTACTTTTTATTCGTATAGTTGCATTCCTCACGAACTTTTTTAATCTTCTTGTTATAAAAGCGAGTTTTTCATTTTCACTTCTAAGAGAAGATTCTTCGTTGTCATTTTCCTCTTTTCCAGAAGCTTTGAAGGTTACATAAGACCTCTTGGGCTCATGTTATTCTTCTTATGTACCCTTCATTCTCATTTCATAGGTTAGTAATGAAACAATAAGTTCGTCGAGAATGAGAGCATTGAGATCTTTTGCTTCTTGAACTATTGTAACTTTCACTTCCCACGACTTTGGTAGAGACATGAAGATTTTCATAACAAGGTCAACACTATAATAGGTTTTACTTATACTTCTTAGAGCACTTATGATATTATTGAAGTGAGCATACATAGTAGAAATACTTTTATCGTGTAACATTTGAAAAAGTTCATATTGATGAGTGAACATGCTAATTTTAGTTTCTTTTATTTGGATTAAGCCTTCGCGAGTGAATTCTTCCATGCTTAAGGCATAACACAAAATATCCATAGGTTTTCAATTTAAAGAAACTAAGCTCTTTTCTTTATTGTCCCATTCATATTTTTCTTCAGTACTAGTTCATTTCCAATGAGTTTTGTAGGCATAGATGTCTTTTGTAAGGCAACAATCCATAAATCTACTTTTTCACCCATCAAATAACATCTCATCCTATTTTCCTAATACAAATAATGTTTCCCTTAAAGAAAGGAGCTCTATGGTGATTATGACCTTCAAGACTAGATGAGAGAGAAAAATTGTGCTTCATGTGTGCCATATGATCTTTACTCACTAATTCGTTGGAACTAAAAACAATGTGAAACCTAGGATCTAATAACAATTGTTAATCTTATATGGCACATAAGAAGGGGTGAATTAAGTGATGAAATTTTCTTTTGATTAACATAAGTACTTTGTCTAAATTATAAAAGCTTAAACAATACTAACTACTAATTAAACAAGCAAAAAGTAAGTGAGCAACATTCAAAATGTACGCATAAGAAATACACCATTGATTTGTACTAGTTTGGAGAGATATACTTGCCCCTAGATATAATTCCTACCACAACCTATTGAGATGATTTTATTCAAGTAGTCAAAAGTTACAAACTCCTTTTATGGCTCAAGATAACCTACCCTTGTCCTTTTTCTAAAGCTAAAAAGTAACCTTACCAAAACAATACTAAACATTGTTTTACTAAAAAATTCTTTGATATAAAAGAAGCTATTACATCATAAATGATGAATGCACAGCACAATAGTCTTGAACAATTTCAAACAAATACCAACTTATTAAGAATGTTTAAAGGAAATTGTCAACAAAAAAAAAAACACAGAAAGCTAAATTGTATCTTAACCACCTATTATTCAATTCTATTTATACACTTAATCTAATAAATTAGTGAGGCCTACTAGTCTTAAATATTCGATTGATCGATATATTCAATCTAGTCGACCGGTAACTATGCAATTGGCCACCTCATATCAAACAGAATTAACTACACTTATCTTCTAACACACGTTATATGGAAACAAAAATTCAATAGACTATAGACTATATAATAAAAAACACTTCATTTTATCATATTCATATTAATTTAATAATCTTCTTAACTCATGTATTATTATTTAACAAAATTACAAATGAAGAGGATTTCACATTCACATATATAAAAAAAAACATATAATTCCTCTTAATTATGCTCCTACAAGAATTTTCTAACTTTGTAAATGCAATGCAAGTATGCATGGGTGAGCCTCTTGAATAATCAAAAGCGAATCAAGCAAACATATAATAAAATTTATGTATAGAGCCAATATTAAAACTAATTCCTTTCTTCAAATAGTATGAGTCTTCATATATAATCTTTATGAATTCCAAGTAAGCTCTGAGACTTCTTTACCGAATACACTCAAACTTCTTCCAAATACCTATCTTGTAATGCACTTAAACATAACATTAGTAATAGAGTTATTTTGTCATCATCAAAATGAGGTGGGACCTACCTTAGTTCAACAACCATATTATTAGTTCTTTGTGTGAGAAACACTTTCAAACTCAAGGTTTCAAAAAGGTTAAATAAGAATACAACTATCATTTGAAGGCTTTTTTAATGCAAATTCTATGTTCCTAGTAAGCCTTTGTAACACCTACAATGGTGGTAATGGGTAGTAAAAAATTAATGTTTAGTTGTAGAGAGGAAGCATGAGAAATGGTATCCACATCTAAGGAAAGTAGAAAATGCATAAATTGCCTAATGCTTACACTAGGATGTAATGAAAATAAAAAGCAATACTCAGATCCATAATTTTGGTAATTGGCATGAGTATAATTTTTATATCCCCTCAGCAAGGACATTATCTCTATCTAGCTTTAGTGAGAAATTTGCTCATTGACCAATAATTTTCTCATGCATGGTTTCTTCTAGTTAGTTCTCAAAGGAAAACTTGCAACAAAAGACAAAATGTGATATAACCCCTTTCCAAATTTTTGTATACTCTGCAATTTTGATGGGGAAACTCACGACCACCTCTTCTTTAACTATGAGTATTCTCAAAATCTTTAGACTAAGCTTATGCAACTATGCTGTCAAAATTAAGGCCTAGGTTGTTAGTAGATTCAACCTTAATCAAATTCATGCTCTCTTCTTGCACCTATGTACTTTGGAAAGAGAGGAATGAAAGAATTTTTAAGGATAGACAAAATAATGTGTAGAATTTCTTTGTAGCTACCTAACAACTTGTGAGAGAGATCTTCCCCTCAAATTGTCCAAAGAAAATTAGTTATATTAGTGTTAGGGGTAAAACTTATTTTACGCTAATTACCGTAAGTGCACATAACGTAACTTATAGTATAAGTTGATATCGTCTCATAAGGATTGTATTTAGTCACCAATTAATTTAGGTTATATTTTGTTTTAAAAAATTCAAATGCTATAAACCAAAAGATAAAGTAAAATTAAAATAAACTAATAATGGACAATCAATTGAGAAAATTTGTAGGAATTTGATAATCAATGTTTGAGAATAGGAGTTACTTATATCCCTATTTTGCTTCTCTCTTATCTTATTGATGCAATTATACATAACCCAAGATTTTCTAAAGTTTAATTATCCTCTCTTAAGGTGTAATTATTTGTCCCTAGATGAAATAAGATAGAATCAATTATGCTATCTCTTGACATACACAACCTTTCCTAACCATTTAACTAGATGTTAAGCAATCCTATAATTAATTAAACAAATAGCCAAGATTTCTCTTTAACTACTTGAAAACCTAAATGTTTATAAGTCTACTATTGGAAGTGAAATCTTGTTGTTCTACCCATCACATATGCCTAAGCTCACTCTCTCAATCTATTGTAAGGTATATGCATAATAAACATCACAAGCTTCCATTTATTAAATCAATAAAAACAAGGTTCACAAAATAGTTCAAGAGTAACTCCTATAAAATGTTCCGCCACTTATAACAACAATAAATCCACTAACATTCATGTTTTCCATATTAAAAAATAATAATGAGAAATAAAGAATAAATTATGTAAAGCCTTGAAGTTCTTCTCTTCACTCCAAGAAAGTTGGAAAAACTAGATGTTGAAGTATCTTTGTGTTTCCCAGGTAGCCACCAAAACCCTTAAATTTGCCTCTTTTGGATGTGTTTTAACGATTGTTTGAGGCCCGTAGGGTTTTGAGCCCTTATATATGACAAAGGGAGGGTACTGAACTTAAAATCCCATATTTAACTTGAAATAAGTCAACTCTACCTGTCACCCTCATTCTTGTACACGAGGGTGATAGAAAATTTGTCATCCATGGGGTGTCATGATCGTGCACTACACTTTAACAGCTCTTTGCATCCTCTTTTAGCCACAAATCCTTCTCTAGGACTCATAATGACTTGTAATTTGAACCACAATCTCCTCACATGTTAATCTTACTCCCAACCAAATTTCATGGCCATCTAAGCTCTAAATTATGCCTCATAGCTCAATGAAGTCACTTGTGCCATATCCAATTCTGAAATGTTGCTACCTTTGAAACCAATCACCAAAGTGCATCAATCTGCCCCTCACATAAACAATACCAAGAAACAATTCAACACCTAAACAAATAATGCAAAGATGCAAAATATTTAATAAGATAAGATTGAAACACATAAACAACACCTAAAACACACGAAAACAACCTAAAAACATATTTATCAATTAGCAATGACATCAAGCTTAATTGGGATCTATAATAAACTAATTATTTTGTGTTTTAGGATCTATGCTAGCTTCCTCTTTCCTAGGTGCACCTGTATACTACAACCTAATAAGAATAGAAGTCTTACTATAAAGAATATATTCCCGATAGAGAGTTACCAAGAGGCATCTCTAACCTACCAAAAGTAAACCTTTACAAATCCTTAATTTTGAAGACTTTAATGAGAATGAGAAAGGTACTGCTTCATTAAAATTTCTATATCCATTTCACAAAAACTTCTTGGTACAAGTATAACTCACAAAAGTAACCCCTATGTAGGAAAAAAGCAAGCATCAATCTTAGAATAGTAAAGAAATAATTTAATTAAAAAAAACATCTTTATTCTGAACCAAGAAACTTAGACCACCACCTCTCTGAAAAGAAAGAAATGCAAAATGCTAGTAACATAGCATCACAAAAAAGAGCAAAAACTCTAATCTACAGGTTATTTAAAGAAAAGACTACCCTTAAAGCAAAGTCGAAGCAACATTAGGAAGAAGAGGGGACTAGAGTATTTAAACCTCTAGGCTTTGACCAATATGGATGACCTTTCACTTATAAGAGAGATTCCAAATTAATTAAAGGGTGAACTAAGGTGAAAGAAGGGATATATTTTTGCGTTAAACTGGTAGTCTATCTTTTGTTACTGACCTATCTATATGTTTTGTTTGAACTTTCTTGGTAGGCCTTCTACGCTCTACCTCTTATCCTCTTTGTCTTTTTTTAGACTATGGCAGTTATAGCCTATTTTTTAGCTTTATTTTTAGTTATTTAGGAGCTTCCGCGCTCTAGAATTTGTATAAAATTTTTCTTATTTAATTATAGTTACCTTATTATAAAAAAAACTTGAATGAGAAAATAACATGTTGCATTGCCAATGGATACCTTTAGCAAGTTGAGATAGCCCATTAGCACCATTGTCTAATAACTTTGGTGAGAAATCAATTTGATGATATTATTATTAGGCACCCTTAGTGAGAAATAGCCTATTAACACTATTACTGTGAACCTTCGATGAGAAAACACCTCATTTGCACTATCAGTAGGCATTTTCAATGATAAAATATTTTGTAAGCATAGTCACTGTGTAACTTAAAAAAACCTCTTTAGCACTATCATTTAGAACCTTCAGTGAGAAATCAACATGTTGACATACCATTGAGCATCTTCAACTTGAATTTAGTCTTTTGGCTCTATCAAGTTGCACCTTTGGTGAGAAATCAACTAGAAATTAGATTGTTGGTATATCGACTATGCATCTTCATTGATAAAAAGCTCATTGGCAATATTGTTATGCACCTTTAATAAGAAAATATTTCATTCAATAGTCACTTGACATCTTTAGCAAGGAAATAACATGATGGTACTGTTTCTATGACCCTTTGGAGTGAAAACAATTCATTGGCATTGCTACTAAGCACCTTTCATGATAAATCAACTCGTTAGGACTAGTGCTTAGTGAGCTCCTTTTATTGACTAAAGTCCATTAATAGTAATCCTCCTCTTTTTGTTCAAAGGTAGTACTTTTTAGCATATATTTGTTTTCTAGTAGTAATATACCAACTACTTGCACCTTTTAGAACCTTTATAACTTTTTGTAATTGGTGTATAGTTTCTTTTAATTTTTAATTTAATTTTCCTTTGTATAAAAAAAATCAACTCATTAGCATTGCCATATGGCATCATTGGTGAAAATTTATAATATTGGCATTATAAGTAGGTGCCTTAAACTAGAAAACAAACATTGGCATGACTACTAAAGCGATTCTTATGGACATTCTCTATCTTTAGATAGAAACTAGTCCATTGGCATTGACATTTGATTCCTTTCAATCAAAACAACATATTAACACTACCATAGGGCATCTTTAGAAAGAAAATTGTCCCTTAACACTATTTATATGCACCTTGGACAATAAATCAACGTGACACCCATTTTTTTTTGGGTAAAAAAGCAATTTAAATTAAAGAGAAGGAAGGTCTTTACAAATACAGAGCAAGAATTCTTTACACAAACAAGTAGAAAGTAACAATCTATAGTAGCCAAAGCTGATGAAAAAAAGGAGAGAAGCGATTGTCCTACAAAACTAAATTAACTAGATCACAACAAGCTAAAACTAAGCATAAGAAATCAAGCTCCAACCTAGGTAGTAGCTATAGGGACACTACTAGGTCAAACATAGCTAATGGGAGAGGATTGTCAAATTTTTTAAAGGCTGCTAACGGCTCATAGAAGCCAATCTACAGCTCCTTTACAAGATTGTTTTTCTGCTTGGCTTTGAGACTTGCCTTTTTCCTTCACCGACTTGTATTTAGGGGTCGTTGCTCTTTTCTAACTGGCCATAGAAGCTTCCATTAGGCTAGTTTTTCTCTTCTGAGAGTCAGAATCTATGTAGCATAGAGGGGATTGGCGCTACTGTTGATTTTGTAAAACAACTACTAGTTTTATGCTCAAATCCACAAGTATACAGGTCGTACTTATAGGAACAAATAGATATCAATCTCACGAGGATTGTATCTAGACAACTTATCAATTTAGCTTACACTTTGTTCAAGAAATTGATTTAAACAAATAAAATATAAATAAATAAATAAGACGCAAACAAATTGGAAGCAAAAGCAAGCAACACAATCAATCGCGAACACTATAAACAAAGATTCAGAGAAAATCAAGATTCAAGAATAAGACTTGTTGTTATCCCTATTTGTTTCCCCTTTGGTTAATTGATCTAATTTATATTTGGCCTAAGATTTCCTAATATTTTAGCTACCCTCTGTCAAGGTGCAACTAAATGTCACTAGAAAAATAATATAGGATTAACTTTTGAATCTCTTGACATGCAAAACCTTTCCTAAATATTCAACTAGATATGAATCTATCCTATGTGACAGTATATTAATATATCAAAATCTCTTCCAAATAAATCAATACCTTATTATCTATAGGTCAATTCAATGCCAACTCTCATTGTATATCTAACACAAATTACCCATCTCACTCTCTCGATTTGTTATAGGATTTAAGCTCAATAAACAACACAAATATTCTTAAAATTAAATTAATAACCAAAGGTTCCCAAATAATTCAAATAACAATTCCTAAAAATATTTTAGCCACTCATAATAAAAATAAGTTCAATAATCTATATTCTTGAAAATATAAAAAAATAATAAAATAAATGCAAACTAAAAATAAAATAAAATATAGAACTTGATGAACTCTTGATCAAGAAATCAATGCATTAAAACTACTGTTATGCACTTTTAATGAGAAAACAACCTCTTAGCACTACCACTAGGCACTTTTTTAAAGAAAATAACTTATTGGCATAGCAGTTGTGCACCATCCATTATAAAATAACTAGTTTGTATGACCATTGTGCCCCTTTAGTTAGAAAATAGCTAGTTCGAACGATTGTACAACACCTTTGGTGAAAAATCAACCTTTTAGCATTGTTGAATAAGACTTTCAATAAGAAATTAGTCCATAATCACTATAACACAACACCTTTGGTGATAACTCACCTTATTACCACTAGTTTTCAACTCCTTTAACAAGAAATTAATCGCTAACACTATTATTAAATATATTTAACAAGAAAATTACCTATTAGCATTGATGATAGGCACCTAAGTTGAAAAAGCAATTCATTGACATTGACATTGACATCGACATTAAGAACAACCAATTAAAAAAGAGAAATTCCGTTGAAACTAATGTTGTGCACCCTCAATAAGAAAATAAATCATTAGCACAGTCATTATATAGCTTTAATAAGAAAACATCTTATTGGCAATTTCACATGAAACGTTTGATAAGAAATGTGTTAGTTGTCATGAATACTGAGTACATTTAGTGGGATCCCACAAACAATTGGTTTAGTTTTTACTATTTATCATGCTAAATAAAATCTTTAGTTTAATTAAATTTATATAAATTAAAAATGTAACTATAAAAATAAAGACAACATAAACCATAACACAAGATCTTGAGAACTAGACAACTTTGATAAGCAATAGGTTAAAAGATATTCTTAGGGCATAGGAAAAGATAAATGATCATGGAAGGCATTTAAATTATGTCACAACTAAAATGATAACCTTTTGACACAAACAAATTTTTGTATCTTAAAATTCTCTAAATAGTAGGTAGGTTTAAAAAGCTTTAAAAATACCCCTAACCAAAAAATTAATTTGGAATAGATTCTTTTTTTTTCAACTATTTAGTAGCATTAAATACTTGAAAATTGTTTCTCAAATCATGCAACTCAAAGTATAAAACTCTAGATTAATTGCTTAGGGGTCGTTTGGTATTGATGTTGGTTGTAGTTTTTAGTTGTGTTTTTTGTATTTATTTTGATGTGTTGTTTTTTATTTACGTGCTATTTTTTTCGATTTTTATGTTGTATTAGTGTGTTGACTTTTTCGCTTTTTGTGATGTTTTTTTCGATTTCTATGTTTAAAACAATAAACCAAAACTTAAAATTATATCCATACCAAATAACACCTTAAGTTTAAATTGCAAATTTAATTAACCTATTGCTACTCTTAGTATTAAAAAAATGACAATTATGGATCAAAAGTCAACACCTTGCATCCAAACTAGAAATTGCAAATAGTTTGATCAATTCTATTACATAATTAATGATTCTTGACATTCAATTAGAGTCTTAATTTAATGTTAGTATAGAACATATCAAACATTAAATTCTCATCTCATAATTGCAATCTCCTTGTCCCTTCAATATCTTTTAACTTCAAAGAAATTACCTTGACATATTGAAATTAATGAAAATGGTAAATATTACCAAATGATTCATAACTGATGAAAAAAAATAAAGATAATGAACTTGAAAGATAAAAGGATTGAATTCATTTAATTGAATAAATGTTTAGATATCACTTCCAATGCAATAACATAACAAACAAATGAAGGAAATAGAAAAAGAATTAACAATGTAAATTGAAAATAATGCATGTATCTCTCTAGAAGTGAAACTTCTATTAATCTTATATTAAATACAGTTATAAGGAATGAAAATCAAAATCCAAGATCAATTATCAAAGGAAATATGAATGATTGCCAAGAGGATCTGTCAAGTCTCTTTCTTCTATTTAAATATTTGTCCATTAGGTTTTAATTCATTTTAGGGTAAAGACTCAATTTCCCTTGCAATCTATATGAGAACACATTTCTAAAGATATCAATAGTCTTTATTATTGAACTTCAATGGCACTACACACAAAACTCTATTTTTGATATCTAGAAATTAGATATAAATGATAATGAATAGTGGGAACCATGGCTTTGGTGATAGCTGCCATTAAAGTTAGAAATTAGGTCCAATTAGTTCCATAGATTAATCTCATGACTATAAGGAAAACTGTGGTCTTTGATCAATGTGTTTCATAGCCTGAATCATGGCTATGACTTAGACTGTGGCTTTTTCCACCATATTTCTCTCTAGAAAAACCTTATTATTACAATCTTAACCCTTCCTCTTATCCGCACTTGGCTTATTTCACCTCAAACTTAACCCCCTGGATTTAGACCTACATTTTTACTCATAACATAAATAAATTAGACTACTTAATATCAAAACAAAAGTAAAACTGTGTTAACACCTTTTTATACATATTTTAGGCATGTTTTTTATAATGATTATGTAAGGTTTAAGGGATATTTGCATTTGATTTAGGTGCATATTTGGTTTATTTGTGAAATAGATGCTACTGAAGTTGTTTTTAGATGATTCTTTATGTTTTATAGAATTTAGTGACAATGTGTCAAGTTTCGTACCGTATCGACTGGAAAACGGTATGAAACTTGAAAAAATAGTGCCAGATTCAAATACTGGCCGGTATTGATCAGTACCGGCTAATACCAGTCGGTACCCAAAAAATTTAAAAAAAGTTTCTCTATTAATTTTTTTAGTTTTTGTATTTAGAAAACCAAAAACCAAAATAAAATAAAAAATCCCAATTGAACAGCCCCTAAGTGAGCAAACACTCACTCTGTTGACCTTATAAAGATAGAAGGATGAAGTGTATAAGTGGAGCTACTAGCCATTTGTTGTTGTGATCTAGTTGATTAATTTAGGGTGATCACGAAAAAATATTCACCTTTGTATAAAAAGGATAGATGACATTATAAATAAGCAAAACGGGATAACCGAGTTGAGTAATTATCCTCTCATCCAAAGACAAGGTAAAATCCCATAATTTGTCAAAGAATAATCAATTGAGGCCTTGTTTTTTTATACTTCCATTTTTGGTTTTCGTTTCTTGTTTTTTAAAACAAGAAAACAATAAAAAAAACACAGAAACTGAAAAAGACAACATACTAATACAACACAGAAACCAATAAAAATAACACAAAAACCAATACACATACATAAAAACAAAAACCAAAAACAGAAACGAGAAGTGATACCAAATGTGCTCTAAGTTATACTCTATATTAATAATGATTTCCTTGAACAAGTTTATATAATGCTCCATATGGAACTTCATCGATGTTTTATATTGTTTATTAAAGGATGACTAACTACTAACCTGGTGAATGCATGTTTTTTAACCAAGTTTTTGTCATTAAAAGGACTTGTAATATAAACTAAATCAATAGCATTGATTGATTTTTGTTTGTACTTAATTACTCCTCAACTTTTGATTGATGTCATTTTTAGCGAATGTTTAATCATCGCTTGAGGACAAGCAATAGCTTGAGTGTAAGGGTATTTGAGAGCACTTTATTTATAAATAATTTAGACATGTTTTTTATAATGATGATGTAAGGTTTGAGGGATATTTTCATTTGATTTAGGTGCATATTTGATTTATTTGTGAAAAAGATGCTACTAAAGTTATTTTAGATTATTGTTTGTGTTTTGTAGGATTTGGTGAGAATTTTTAGGCATCTTTGGAACTAGAAGAGATGTGGATTCAATTTGAGGACTTAGAGCATCATGTTTTGAAGCTTCACACTAATTATCAAGCCATGATGACAAGCCTCGAAGTATGCATTAAGAGAAGAACAAGATAAGCTCTAACTAATACGAACTTTGGTACTAATGATTTTAAGGATGCTTTAGAACCAATTCCTGACTCAAATTGGAATGAAATGTTATGGGATAGAAGATTATCATGTTGGGAGCTCACATATCAAATTTCATGGCATTTGGAAGTGTAAAGAAGAAGTTAGAGCAAAAAGAGAAAGTAAAGGAAGAAGTTGTCAGGAGACCCATGGCCAGGAGCCCAGGAACTACGACTTAGACCTTAGCCATGATATCTAGACAGTAGATATCATAGCCATAATATCTGGACAATGACCATGAGTCCAAGCCGTGTGTCTGATATGAAGGGTTTATTTTAAGACCCATTTCAGTTTATTTTTTATAGTTGTTTTAATTGCCTATTTTTAGTGCATTTAGCACTTGCTTTTTTCTTGTTTTTATTACTACTATTTTTTTAGTTTGGTTTATGTTTTTAATGTTAAATTATTGTTTTTTTTTCTTATAATCAAGGAATCTTATAGAATGATTTCATTTGATATGGTTTAAGTGGAGTCAAATATTGCAAGTAAAGTAGGAAAGCTAAAGAGAACAAAAAAAAAAAAACAAACAAACATTTAGGTAATGGCTACATAGCCACACTCGTGGTCAAAGGAGGCCACGACGTCCGTGGACCCTCTCTTGTCACATCTAACCATGCCCGTGGCCGTTCTAGTCACATCCATAGCCCCCAGTTTAGCTTATTTTGACACTATTTTTAGCTCATTTGGCACTACAATCAAGACGTACCGTAAACAGTGAATAATAGAACAGTAATCAATATTAAGTGTTTGTGTTCTAGAACTTGCCTCTTAGCCAAGGAAGACCATCTAAAAGCTCAAAGAGCAATGCATCAAGAAGATTGATCATCCTAAGAGTTCTTCATTCCATATTCTATGACATGGATAGTAAGGAGAAGATATTAGTCTCTGTTTCTTATTCTCATCATGTTCTATGATGTTGAAAACATGGATATTGGCAAAATTAATTATAATATGCATGGTTAAACTAGTTTTAAAGTTTTTCATTTGAAAAATTTGTGACTTTAGATTGTTGATTTAATATTATTGATATTTATGTTATCTATTGAGCTTAAACCTTGCAATAAATCAAAAGTGTGAGCGTAGTAACTTATGATAAATATACAATGACATTTGGAATTTAATAGACCTATAGATAACAAGTTCATTGATTTGTTAGAGAGAGATCTTAATGGATTAATATGTTGCTCATAAGATTGCTCTGCAACTAGTTATGTTTTTAGGTAAGACTTTGTAGATTGAGAGATTGCAAGGTTAGTCCTAAATTATTTAACTAGAGAAACTTAGTTACATCTTGAAAAAGGGTAACTAAAATATTATGAAATCTTGAGCCAAATATAAAATGAATAAATCAATCAGGGGGAAAATAAATATAGATAATGACAATTCCTAATATTTAATCTTGATTTTCTTCCTTGTTTTAGTTTACCATTTCGATATTGATTTCATTGATAATTTGCCATTAGTATAAGTTTCTAGTTTGATCTTTTTTAATCAGTTTGAATCTGTTCCTTGAACAAAGTGTAAGTCAAATTAATAGGGTCACTAATTTTAATCCTTGTGAGACGATATCTACTTATACTATAAATTTGTGACCCATTCACTTATAGTTTTAGTGTAAAGCAAGTTAATAGTTAGCTTAGAGACTAATGTTAGTTTTTGACGTCATTGTCGGGGATTAATATTTTAGCATCTTATTTAGTTTGAGTGACTTTGATTTAAGGCTTTAATATTTTTTCTTATGTATTTGTAGGTGCATGAACAAGGAGCATATGAAGGTTCAATAAGTTAAGTGAAAAAGAGCATTCAAACATTACGAGGCATGAGATAGAGTTAAGGAGGGTAAAGCAACAAGACAATATACATAGAAATATAGCAGAAGAAGAAGATCAGGAAGGTGCTCAAAGAACATTAATCGACTTCATGAGGCTAAGTTTTAGCAAATTAGGAATTGCATGACTTGCAGTTCAAGCAAATAATTTCGAGATAAAGCCAGTTCTCCTTAACATAATTCAATATAGTGTTAAGTTTTATAGGCTAGCAAATGAAGATACCAATGCCTATTTTGCAAACTTTACAGAGATTGGTGATACTTTTTGATTCAATGGGATGTTAGAAGATGTAGTAAAGATGCAGTTTGTTTCCTTTACTTTGAAGGAAAAAGCTAAGGTGTGGTTGAATTCTATCAACCCGGGTTAGATCTTACATGGGAGTAGCTATTTTAAGCTTTTCTTACAAAGTACTTTCAACTAACGAAGACAACAAGAATTGTCAAAAAAATCACAACATTCCACAAAGTTATAGTGAGTCATTGTATAAGGTTTAGGAGAGATTCGAGTTACAAGGAAGTTACCAACACTATAACTTTCAAGAAAATTGCTTTTGCAAACTTCATACAATTGGATTAACTAGAGAAAAGGAACCATAGAAGCAGTTATAGGAGGGTGTTTAATGAGAAAAGCGATTGATGAAACTCTTGGAAGAGATGGAGAACAATAGTTGTTTATGATCTAATGAGAGGAGCAGGGAAGTAAGTAGTAAAAAGGTATGATCCCAATTAACATGGTAACAACTCTCCAAGCATAAATTTATGCTCTTAACGCTAATCAAGCAAAATGTAAAGAGCCTCCTCATCTTTAATGAAGATCATGCAACTTCAATTGTGAGCTATGTGGGTAGGAAAGCCATGACATAGCTAACTGTTACTTAATGGAGATTAATAAAACTAAGTGAGACAACTACTTGGGCCACTAATAAAGAGGTAACAATCCTTTCTCTGACACATAAACTAGGGTGGAAAAATCACTCAAATTTTGCTTGAAACATAAACAATGCAGGTGGTAATGTTAGAGCCCAAGGTCCTCCTAAATTTTATCAAGATCTGCTTAAATCTTTAGAAAGAAAAATGGACAAGTTAGTGGACGTATTGGGGTCCAAAATTTTCAATGCAAAAAGAAGGTCAAATAAAGCAAAAGGACAGTCAAGGCGAATAGAGGAAAATTTTGATCAGATAGCAAAGAACTATGCATCCTCCATCCCTAAGTTAAAAGTTCAAGTGGCCAAATAGCTAATGTTTTTTCTTTTTAAAGTGTATAAAACCTTCCCAGTAATAATGAGGCAAATCCAAAAAAATTCAAGGCTACCACGCTTAGAAGTGGAAGGTAAATGGAGGATTTGATGGATAAAAACAAGGAACCTAAGATAGAAAGCAAGGAGAAAGAGAATGGTAAAGAGAAAATGGAAGAGAAGAAAGTAAAGTAGGAGGAGGAGCAACCTTACATCCCTCCACCATTGTATAATCCCAAGAATCTTTATATAAAAAGAATCTAGCAACATTAAGTGGATGCCTAAAGTTGAAGAAGTTCCAAATCAACTTGTTTTTGGTTGAAGCATTGGAGAGCTTGCCTAAGTATGCCAAGTTCCTAAAAGATACCTTGACTCATAAGTGCGTTTGAGAGGAAAATCAAATAATAACACTTATAAAGAGTTGCAATTCAATCATCTTAAGCCATATGCCTTTAAAATTATAAGATCCATGGAGTTTTACTAGACTTTATGTTTTTGGTGATTTTGAGTTTTTAAAATGTTCATATGATTTAGGTGCGATTATTAACTTAATGGCCTTGTTCATTTTTATGAAATTGAGGCTATGAGATGTCAAGCTAACCCCAATGCTTGTCCAACTAGTAGATCAATCCCTCAAAAGGCCTTAGGTACTGGTGGAAGATGTTTTGGTAAAGGTGTAGTTGACTTTTTTGTGTTAGATTTTAAAGAAGATATGAATTTTCGCTTGATCTCAAGAAGTTATTTTATGGACCCTAGTAGGGTATTAGTTGATTTGCATGAAGGTAAATTGATGTTATGAATTAGGGATGAAAAGTTAGAGTTCTATATGAGTAAGTCTATCAAGAAACCAATGGAATGTAAGACTTGCATGAAAATTGATGTAGTAGATGAATGTGTGAAAGAAGTAATAGAGCAAGTTAAGGAAATACTGGAAATGCAAGGAGAGGACAGTGTGAGCCAAGACGGGTTAGATAAGGGGATTGAATAAGAAAGTTCAGAAAGAGTCGAAGCTCCCACACCACCCTTTATAGTTAACCCACCTCTGTTAGCGTAGAAACCTTTGTCGTTTCATCTTAGGTCCACCTTCTTAAGCAAGAAACACACCCTACCCATCATTATATCCAATCAACTCGACCGGGAGTATGAGGACAGAGTGGTAGTGACTATCAAGAAGAGGATGAGAGCTATAGGCTGGCAAATTATGATATTAGAGGGATTAGCCCTAATGTGGTGATACATCGAATCAATCTTGAAGAAGGGTAAAGATGGTGAGGGAAAGACAACGAAGGTTGAATTTGAATATGCAAGAGGCTATCAAGAAAGAGGTTATGAAGCTTTTAAATGTAGGAATCATATATCCTATTGTGGATAGTGAGTGGGTGAGTCCAGTTTAAGATGTGCCTAAAAAGGGAAGCATGACAGTGATGGAAAATGAACAAGGGGAAAAGATTTAAACTTAGACCATCATAGGTTGGAGAGTATACATAGATTATAAGAAGTTGAATTTAGCCACTAAGAAGGACCATTTCCCTTTACCTTTTGTGGATTAAATGATTAAGCAAGTACTTGGGTATGCTTTCTATTAACTTTTATGTATTCTGGTTATAACCACATTTTCCATTTCCCAGATGACCAGGAGAAGACCACTTTCACTTGCCATTATGGAACCTTTGCATATCGAAAGATGCCTTTTGGTCTTTGTAATGCACTAGCCATCTTTTAAAGGTATATGATGGCCATATTTGTAGACAGGAATGAAGAAATTATGGAGGCTTTTATAAATGACATTTCTATTTTTGAAGATTCTTTTGACCATTGTTTGTTTAATTTGAATAGAGTTCTCCAAAAATGTGAAGAGTCTCATTTAGTTTTCAAAGAGGAGTGGCACTTCATGGTTCAAGAAGGAGTTTCCTGAGGCCATAAAATTTCAAAAAAGGGGATTGAAGTAAACTAAGCCAAAACTAAAGTTATTGAAAAGCTCCCACCTCCTACAAATGTCAAAGGCATTTGTGCATTCCTATTTTATATCGGGTTCTATCGATGGTTTATAAAGAATTTTTCTCTTAATGTTAAACCCTTAACTAATTTTTTATTAAGGATGTGCCTTTTTATTTTAATTCTAATTATTTATATTCTTGTGACAAGTTGAATATGGCCCTCACATTACCCATATTATTAACTTTACCGGATTGGTTATTGACTGATTTTTCCTTTCTTAACTCTTCTCCATCTCTCTCAGCCTGACCCCATCCTTTTTCTCTCTAAATTTTACAAACCCACCCTAAATTAGTTCTAGCTCTCTAAATTTCTTCCTTTTCTCTCATCATTTATCCATTTTCTTAACTATCTACCCCTTTTTCCTACCTTCTTTCTTCAAGGTTTTGGCTCTTTGTTGAACCTTTTCTATTATTTCAATTTTATTTTTTATATTTTTTATTTATTTTTGATAAGTGTGCTCTTAGGTTATGTTACTAGGTTGTTTTTAGGTGTTTTAAGTGTTTCTTTGTGTGATTTAGCTTTAGTTTATTTCATCTTTTGCATCTTTTGATAATCTTTAAAGTGTTTAAATGTTTCTTTATTTTGTTTAGTGTTTAAGGTTGTATTTAGAGCTTATCTGAGGGATAGTTTGATGCACATTGTTGGTTGACTTTGCAGGCATCAGAATTTCAGATTTGAGCATTTTTTAGGTAACTTTGATGGCTTACTGGGAGAAGTTTAGAGCTCAAATGGTCATGAAAATTGGTGCAGAGGAAATTAAGATGTTAGGAGTCTCCAGTTCAAATTTTAAGTCAATCGAAGGTCAAGAGAAGAAGTTATGGTCAAAAGAGTGAAGGGTGTTCAGAGTTATAGAGATCAGGTCACGATCATGATAGCATTATTCATGGATCCTCTATCACGATCGTGACCTAGTCACAATCATGACAGCAGGTCTGATGCTGGACGGGTCAAACGTGGAATTTTAAGTATCTTAACCCTCCTTTTGACATATATAAGGGTTCAAAACTCTAGAAGCCTCCAGCATTCATTAGATAACATCCAAAAGAGGCAAAGTTAAGATTTTTGGTGGCTACCAAAAGAAGAAAGCATAATCTTCCTTTGAACTCATCAAGAAAACACTCAAGTTTTCCAGCTTTCTTGGAATGAAGAGAAGATATTCAAGGCTCTATCTAGATTTTTTTTTCTTCTTCTCTTTATTATGTTTTAGCATGGAAAACATGAGTATTGTTGGGTTGTTTGGGATTATAAGTAGCTAAAAATTTTATAGGAGTTGTTCTTAAACTATTTTGTAGAACTCTTGCTTTATGATTCAATGAATGGTTGTTTGTTATATGTATTGAGTAGGCTAGCCTTGCAATAGATCGAGAGGGTAAGTTGGGTGATTATGTTGGGTAGTACAATGAGAGTTAGCTCCCAATAAACCTATACATATTCAGGTTTTTGCAAGTAGTTGAATAGAGATATTGGTTATTTGTTAAAGATTTCCTACGAGATTGCTTAACATCTAGTTGAATGGTTATTAGAGGTTAGTAAGGCTAGAGATAGCATAATTAATCCTAATCTCTTTGGTTGGGGACAGTTAATGGCACCTTGAGAGAGGGCAATTAAGCCTTAGAAGGACTTGGGTCAAACACAATTAGACCATTAAGTGAAGAGGGGAGCAAAATAGGGATAGAATGACTCCTAATATTAAAACTTAGTTATCAAATTCCTAAACTTTGTCTCAATTTGTTATTATCACTAGTTTAATTTAATTTAATTTATTTTACTTTCCAATTTAGTAATTCTTTAAATTATTTCTTAAACAAAGAAAAAACCTAAATCAAGTGGTGATTAAACTCAATCCTTGTTGGATCGATATCCGTTCTTTATTACAAGTTATGACCCGTATACTTACGGTTTTGAGCGTTAAACTATTATTTTTAGTTTTACAACTAATCATTCAATAATTTTGTTTTAGTTTTTTTTTTCTTTTTGCAAGTGCTTAAAATGGCTCCAAAGATGAAGGAGCCGTCTACCCTTCTAAGGGACAAGCTTAAGGAAATTTTCTCTGGCAAAGGATTTCCCAATATGTCCTTTTGTCTCAATGCTCCATTTCTTGCCCACCATTCGACTGAAGGTGAGCATCTTGTGCCTATGAACACTAAGGATCTGATGCCTCCTAGATTTTACCAGTATGAGTTGTTGACCATTAGGGTTAATCAAAACAATAGAACCTTTAGTTAAAAATATCAGTTGGGAAAATTTTATTCATTATGATTTTGTTACATATTTGAAATTAGTTCTATAATTTTTTTAACACTATAATATGATTACACCAAGCTAGATTTGTTTTGGTTTTAGTTACTTGGTCAACCATACAAATTGGATTATATTATTATGACTAAATTGTTTAAATAGCATGATAATTTGATGTGCATGCATATTAGCAAACTCTAGCAAGAGCCTAAATTTATCTCCCAAAATGCACCAAACTCTCTAATTCATAGCCCTAAGCATTTATTGTTGCATAAATTGTGTTCAATAGTTTTCAATAAGACAAAAAGCAACATATTTTTCTACCCAAGAACCTTTTTTACTTTTGATGCATGGACTATAAGCATAAAATAAACACACCATACATATTGTTTAGGTCCATCGTGAATGTTGTTAACAAATCGGGTAGCATATAATCACGAGTTTCATTGTTACTATTCTTGCATTGCATTATAACATCCTATCAAGACACATTATTATTTTGACATTGAGCACTTACGAAGATTGTATATATTGCAGCCTCATTCCATGGAACTTTGAGATCCCTTTTGTATAACTATTATTGTTAATAGGAGAACTAAGATATCACTACCTCTGCCAATGACCTCCCACACCATTTCAAATGATGGAGCTGGCCCTTCAGATACATATTAGGAAGATGAAGGGTGGAAATAAAAACTCCACGCAATGAACGCACATATTTAATTATTGAGTGAGAGCAATAGGTGATTGGAGGTTTGAATAGATAACATCAAATTGGGGGTCCAACAAGTCTTAATTTAGCAACACTCTTAAGATCTAAAGTTAAAGAATTATTTCTATCCCTAGAATATCGACGTGTCCACCCCACTACCATCTCCACTAGAATTTCCATAAGCTTTCCCTGCTTTTTCATTTTTATTTAGTTATTAGTTTTTTTAATTTTTTTGTTTCATTGTTTTTTTTTTTTTTGCTTGTGTTTTTCTTCACATTGAGGAAAATGTGTTGTAAAAGTGCAGGGAGGTCGTACTTGCTTTATAGTTTGCATGATTCATGTCATTTACATTTTATTATTTGCCTTTTACATGGAATTTGCGCCTAAGTAATTGTGATGTGAGTTATACAATGATATTTTATCATTATAGTTTGAATGAGATTGAGTTATGTACTTGAATTTGAATTAGGCTTCTTGAATGTAAGGTGAACCATGCTGATTGAATGACATAGTTGGTTACATTCAGAAATTGATTCTTAAGTGATTATGAAATATGTGAAAGCTTGATGGATTTTTGTATGAGCGTATGTAAGGAATTGAGACTATATGACTCCATTCCAAAGCCATTTCATTTTTCCTATCGTATATGATGTTCCCCTAAGGGGATTACCTTAAAAACTTACTCTGAACTAGTTTGAAACTACTACATGTATGGTATATAGAAAAGATTAAGGCTCTCATTCCTTTGAACACCTTGGCTTAAATGACCCTCCTGATTCATTATCCTTTGTAACCATTTTTAAGCCTTTACCCCTTCTTGTTTCTAAAGTAATCACCATATTTCAAAACATGAAACCCATTAACCTTACCCAATCACAAGTCTAATAAAGTGCAAAGTGAACATTGTCTATAGTTTTGGACATTTAATTTACAGCTCATTTTAGGATGATTCGAGAGGTACCTCCACTTATGTGATGTACATTTTTGTTGTTATTGTTTCCTTACTTTTGTGTGTTGAAAAAAAGAGAAAAAAAGAAAAAGAAAAAGAAAAAGAAAAAGAACCAAATAAGATAGCAATAGCTAGTGATAAGTAGTCAGTTGTATTCCTTATATCTCAAAATTTATATTTGGTTGTCTTTTTACATTTAGTGCTTTATGAAACCTTGTGAGAAACCCTTCAAACCTATTTAACTCACTTTAACCTAAGCTCCATTATAGTCATGAACAAAGTCCTTTTAATCTATGATAACATGCAATTTATATGGAAGAAAATTGGTGAAGTTA
This sequence comes from Pinacopodium congolense, assembly GCA_028565735.1. Classification (NCBI taxonomy): domain Eukaryota; kingdom Viridiplantae; phylum Streptophyta; class Magnoliopsida; order Malpighiales; family Erythroxylaceae; genus Pinacopodium; species Pinacopodium congolense. Next base: position 3,317 of record JAOXYD010115378.1, on the reverse strand, counting down.
CAAGCTATGATAGGGTGGTCTTTTAGAGATAGACTTGAGTGAAATTCTAACCATTAAGCACTTGAGAGAAATGAGTCAAAGAATAAAGAAAATCCATCTTGGTTTTACGTTCACCTTTAATCAATAGTATCATAAATTGAGTTTGTTTATGTATACTGATGAAAACTAATTATGATGTGTGAAGTACCTTGATATTCGAGTTTGTCAAAGTTTAAAAGATGGCCTGCACTTAGTCGCTTTGAAAATGAATTGATAAAATGTAATAGTTGTGTTTATTTTGTTTAAGGACAAGCAAAATTTTAAGTGTGGGGAAGTTGATAGTTATATTTTAGGTTTTAGTTTTTCTATGTGTTTAGTTTTTTAGTTGCCTATTTTTGGTGCATTGAGGACTTTGTTTATTCTTGCCTTCTTGTTTTTATTCCTTTTGTGTTTTTAGTTTGTTTTATATTTTTAGTGTTAAATTATGGATTTTTTAGTGTCATCAAGGTATCTTATAGAAAGATTTTGTTTGATGTGGTTTAAGTGGAGCCAAAGATCAAAAGAAAAAGTAAGAACATCGAAAAGAAGAAAAAAAATAAGCATTTGGGTAATGGCTACATAGCCATACCCGTGGCCTAGGGAGGCCACAGGCATGGCCTTCTCCTGACACATCCAACAACACTCATGGCCTTTCTAGCCATGTTTGTGGCCCTTTGTTTAGCTTATTAGGCTGCTATTTTTAGCTTATTTGGGACAAATGGCACATTTTACTGGGGGCATAAAAAAAGGCACTAAAACCTAGATGTGACATGAACAATGAAAAATAGAACATTAATAAATATTTAGGGTTTGTATTCTGAAGCTTGTCCTTCAACCAAGGAAGAATGTCTAAAAGCTTGGAGAGCAAGGAATCAAGAATATCGGTCATCCAAAGAGTTATTTATTCCATATTTTGTAGCGTGGATAGTGAGTGGAAGATATCAATCTCTATTTCTTATTCTCGTCATGTTCTATACTGTAGAAAATATGGATATTGCCAAACTTACATATAATATACATGGCTAAACTCATTTTATGATTTCTCGTCATAACTATTTGTGACCTTTGGTTTGTTGATTCAATATTATGGGTATTTGTATTATATATTAAACTTAAACCTTGCAATAAATTTTTAGAGTGAGTGTGGTAACCTGTGGTAAATGTACAATGAGAGTTGGTGTTTAATATACTTATAAATAACAAGTTTATTGACTTTTTAGAGAGATCTTAATGGATTAATATGCTATCTATAGGATTGCTACAAAGCTCGTTAGGTTTTAGGAAAGACTTTGTAGATTAAAAGGGTAACTAATTTCAATCCTTGAGAGACGATATCTATTTATACTACAAGTTTACAACTCGTTTACTTGTGGTGTTAACATAAAGCAAGTTACTGGTTAGCGTAGCGACTAACAATTTTCTAATATTTCTTACCTCTAACAACTCTAAAAAGACACCAAAGAAGGTTTTTTTAGATCAAAGACCATCTTTAAAGGATTTATACTCAATCTTGAAGGAGAAAAAAAGATTCCAACATAAGAATTGAAGACTAAAGATAAGCAATTCGCTTAAACCATCGACGAAGAGTCAAAGATCAAGATTGAACTATCATGAGCCTTTGTTTCTATTTACCTTTGTTAATTGTTCTTGTGAATCAAACTATGATTAAGGACTGATTTTCTTATTAGTATTTGGGTTTTTATGAACACTAGGATGTAGTATCTATTATTTTTTCTTGAATTAAGTTTGAATTTCTGGATTTTATGTTAGGATTATTCATAGATTTTAATGTCATTATTTATCGAATGTTATATGAATAGATTTGTCAATTCGACACTTTGATTGTGTGTATGCTTGATTGATAGCCCACTGCATATAATCAAAGGATCTGATCATTGTATGCCTTAGAATCACTCTGCAAACAATTCATCTTACATAAAGTCCTAGAAATAGGCTTACATAAGATATTTGGGTTAGGTATGAACTTAGCCAAAATAATAGGTTTTTTTAACAGAATAAAACAATAGGTTCCATAGAGCAAAGTAATGCATTCAATTAATAGAGACAAGTAGATAAAACTTTCACCTAATTTCTTGACTTTAAATAAGGATGCATAACTCGAAAGAGAGAGTGATTTGCACTACGATCTAATAAATCTTTAAATTAAGTTAAATCAAGATAAATGGTGAATACATGCACATGTTAGAGGGATTAATCACCTGAATCCTAGCTATATCATTAGTATTATCTTTTTTTAGTTTAGTTAAGTAATTTACTTGTATTTTTTCTTTAAATATTGCTATAAGTAAATCAATTCATTTGAATCCTGTTCAGCTAGATAATTGAGATAGGCAATCATTAGTAATAGAAGTTCATGTGGATTCGATCCTAGACTCACCTTAGTGATATTGCACTACAACAAGTACACTTGCCTAGTTGCATGTTGTGGTATTGTTATTGTGATTCTTGGATAATTTTATTCAAAAATTAGGCATGTATAACACAAAGCATCATAAATAATATCTTCAAATCTTATATAACACACCACTATCAAATTCCACAAAACTTGAACTGTTACTTATCTTCAAGCAAACCAATTCATCATATGATCTCAAATAGAAAATTTTCAATGGAAAATTATCAATCTAATTAAACATAGCATTTGAAATGTCTTCAGTAATCATTTAATTACAATAAGTTATCAACATGTTATGCAACTAATTACTCATGTCAATTTGCAAGTGAATACAATTTACTTCATGTTTCTTCAAACTTTAACTCAATTCACAAAATTCAATCCCATGTGTAAAGCGAATATATGTAAGTAATATGTATCAGTTTTCAAACATATAATAATTTTTATATATTCATCTACGAGATACATAATTTTAGTTTTAAAGGCTTGGTTAAGAAGTCACCTTTTCTTATAAGTTGAGTGGGAACACCTTGTCATAAATAGCCCTCAGTTATTAATGTGAACTCAATTAGGAATAAAACCTAGATGAGCGACAAACAAGATTGATTATCACCAAAAAAGCTAAATTAGATTTATAAAAGAACCAACGCGTTAATTATAAATAATCAATAACCAAGTTCATAAAGGTTTTGAACGCCACAAAAAAAAGAACTCTTTGATAAGTTTAGAAGTGCATTGAAGAAAAAGGAAGAAAGCACTCATAGCTCTTCAAAAAAATATCCAACTCCAATCTCTAATTTCATAACTTCAATTTGATTTATTAGAAACATCCCGTTATATAGGGATACATAGAAAAAATGTGAAAACCCTAATTATAAGTGTA
>JAOXYD010115357.1:0-11349 GCA_028565735.1 Pinacopodium congolense | reverse complement strand
AGGTACTTTTATCTCCGGACTGCTCTTTCTCATTCAACTATAATTTTTATCTCTAGGTACTTTTTGTTGAGATTTTTTTAAGGATAAGTAATTAATATAGCACATATTATAGGGCATCATTCACCGCAATGTGTTTCGATCGTAATTTTGAAAGACTTCAATTGTATGTCTATGTCATAACTGTATTTAGGTGCTTATTCTAAGCAATCTATGCATTGCCTATGGTTAAGCTAGACGACTAATTTTTCGAACTTATTAGTAATGTCATCTGTCTTCTGATTATGTTGATATACTATGTTATTTATTACTTTAAGCCCTAGCACAATAGAGGTCGAGTACATCATATTTCTTCTTCTATAATTACTGGTTTCCTTTTATGTATACTTGGTATCTATTAACTTCATTTGCAATTATTGGTTTTGTTTCCCTTTAAGTATACTTGGTATCTGTTAACTTCCTCTGCAATTGTTGGTTTGGTTTCCTTTTATGTATACTTGGTATTTGTTAACTTCTTCTACAATTACTGGTTTCTGTTGTGTGAATTTTTTTGAGGGGGCCCTAAGTGTAACTTGGAACAGATCAAGGAGCATCTATATATAACCCAAGGACATCATATTTAAACCAAAAACCTTCAGGCAATAGGTCAAGACACTGACACTGACCCAAAATTTTTCAACTTCACCCTAACCAAATCAACCTAAGCTCTGATATCGTTTGTTATCTGTGAATTTTTCTAAGGGTGCCTTGGGGAAAACTTGAATCAGATTAAGTGAGCATCCATACACAACCCAAGAACAACATATCTCAACCCAAAACCTTAAGGAAAGGGGATATTGAATTTTTATTATATATAACTTACTTCAACAATCTACCCCTTTCCGATGTAGCATAATTCACTTATGACTTTTAACAATAATCTCCCCCTTTACAAGTTAATTCACCTCTTATATCATTTCTGAGAGGGCCCAAGGGAGCACTTAGACCAGATTAAGTGAGCATCCATTCACAACCCTAGAACACCATATCTCAACGTAAAATCTTAAGGAAATGGGTTATGGGCCTTCCATTGCATATAACCCATTTCAACAATCTGTCCCTTTAAAATGTAGGATAATTCACTTGTTACTTTTCACAACAATCTCCCCCTTCACAATTAAATTCACCTCCCACATTAGTTTACTTGTGAAGGGGGTTATTGTTGTGAAAAAGTAAAAAGTAAATTATCCCACATCGGAAAGGGACATATTGTTTATGTGAGTTATATACAATAGAAGGCTTATAACCCATTGCCTTAAGATTTTGGGTTGAGATATGGTGTCATCGGGTTGTGTATAGACGCTCATTTGATCTTATCCAAATTCTCCCTAAGGCCCTATCGAAAAAGTTCACATAGAATAAACAATCATTACCTTAATTGTTAAAAATAAGAAACAATACTCACTTTGTGTCTCCTTCCCCCTCGCCAGAAAATGATTTTCACTCTTCAAAAAACTCTTTTCTCCGAACACACATCTTCTTCTTCATTATAGTTGATTCAGTAACTATGACGGGAATTAGACACTTTTTACACCTTTTGTACTTCTATGCCTTTATTTTTTGAATGATCGGTATGAAATGTTTGCTTGCGTTATGGGAATTGTGAGTATAATATCCACTTTTTTAATTTTTTTAGGTACTCTGATCTTTGGCCTGCTCTTCCTCACTCAACTATAATTCTTATATCTAGATGCTTTTTGTTTGAGATTTTTTAAAAGGATAAGTAACAAATATAGTGCGTATTACAAACTGTCATTCATCGCAATATGATCTGATTGTGATTTCGAAAGACTTCAATTGCATATCTAAGTCACAACTATATTTAGGTGCTTATTTTGGGCGATATATGCATTGCTTGTGGTTAAGTCAAGTGGCAACTTTTTTGAACTTGTTAGTAATGTCATCTGTCTCCTGATTATGTTGATATACTATGTTATTTACTACTTCAAGCCCCATCACAAAAGAGATAAGATACGTCAGACTACTTTCTTTCTAATTACTGATTTTCTTTTATGTATACTTGGTATATGTTAACTTCATTTGCAATTACTAGTTTGGTTTCCTATTATGTATACTTGATATCTGTTAACTTTCTATGCAATTAATGGTTTATGTTATATTTGAATTTTTTCAAAGGGGCCTTGAGGAGAACTTGGACTAGATCAAGTTGGAAAACTCTCATCTCTGAACACACATCTTTTTCTTCATTATGGCTAATTGATTAACTATGGTGGGCGTTAGACATTTCTTCAACCTTTTGTACTTCTACGCCTTTATTTTTGGAATGATCGGTACAGAATGTTTGCTTGTGCTCTGGGAATTGCAAGTATAATATCCACTTTTCTAATTTTTTTCGAGGGGACCTTGAGGAGAACTTGGACCAAATCAACTTGGAAAACTCTCGTCTCCGGACACACATCTTCTTCTTCATTATGGCTGATTTAGTAATTATGGTGGGCATTAGACACTTTTTCAATCTTTTGTACTTCTACGCCTTTATTTTTGGAATGATCAGTACGGAATGTTTGCTTGTGCTTTGGGAATTGCAAGTCTAATATCTACCTTTCTAATTTTTTTCAGGTACTCCGATCTATGGCCTGCTCTTCTTCATTCAACTGTAATTCTTATCTCTAGGTACTTTTTTTAAAGATTTTTTTAAAAGGATAAGTAACTAATATGGTGCGTATCACAGATCGTTCATCACAATATGGTCTGATTGTGATTTCAAAAGACTTTAGTTGCATATCTATGTCACAACTGTATTTAGGTGCTTATCCTAGGCAATATATGCATTGCCTGTGGTTAAGTCAAGCGGCATATTTTTTAAACTTGTTAGTAATGTCATTTGTCTCTTGATTATGTTGATATACTATGTTATTTACTACTTTAAACCCCAACACAAAATAAATCGGGTACATCAAATTACTTCCTCTATAATTACTGATTTCATTTTATGTTACTTGGTATCTGTTAACTTCCTATGCAATTACTGATTTCTGCTATGTGTGAATTTTTTCAAGGGGGCCTTGAGGAGAACTTGGAACAGATCAAGTGAACATCCACATACAACCCAAGGACCTCATATCTCAACTAAAAGCCTTAAGGCAATGGGTTATGGACCTTCTATTGTATATAACGCATTTCAACAATCTGTCCCTTTCTGATGTGGGATAATTAAGTTGTGACTGATTCAACAACTATGGCAGGAATTAGAAACTTCTCCAAACTTTTGCACTTCTACGCCCTTATTTTTGGAATGATTGGTATATAATGTTTACTTATACTCTGGGAATTGCGAGTATAATATCCATTTTTCTAATGTATTTCAAATACTTTGATCTCTAGCCTGCTCTTCCTCATTCAACTATAATTCTTATCTCTTAGTACTTTTTCTTGATATTTTTGTAATGATAAGTTACTAATATTATGCGTATTACAGACTATCGTTCATGGCAATGTGGTCCAGTCGTGATTTTTAAAAACTTCAGTTACATATCTATGTCACAATTGTATTTAGGTGCTTATTTTCTGCGATCTATGCATTACCCGTAATTAAGTGAGGTGGCTACTTTTTCAAACTTATTAGTAATTTCATCTATCTTCGAATTCTATTGATATACTATATTGCTTACTACTTCAAGTCCTAGCACAACAGAGGCCGTGTACGTCAGATTACTTTTTCTATAATTACTGATTTCCTTTTATGTATACTTGGTATCTGTTAACTTCATCTGCAATTACTGGTTTGGTTTCATTTTATGTATACTTGGTATCTATTAACTTCCTCTACAATTACTGGTTGCCTTTTATGTATACTTGGTATCTGTTAACTTCCTCTACAATTATTGGTTTGGTTTCCTTTCATTTATATTTGGTATCTGTTAACTTCCTTTGCAATTACTGGTTTCTATTATGCATGAATTTTTTCGAAGGGGCCCTAAGTATAACTTGAACCAGATCAAGGAGCATCTATATACAATTTAAGGACGCCATATTTCTTCCAAAAACCTTAAGGGAATAGGTTATGAGCCTTATATTGTATATAACTCACTTAAAAAATATGTCCCTTTCTGATGTGGGATAATTTACTTATGATTTTTCACAACAATATCCACCTTTACGAGTGAATTCAACTCCCACATCACTCCCCCTTAATCCAAAATCTATGTGAAGTCATTGGGTTCACAGTGGGGTCAAGACATCGACATAGACTTAAAATTTTCCAACTTCACCCCAACCAAACTAACCTGGGCTCTGATACCATTTGTTATATGTGAATTTTTTCGAGAGAGCCTTGGGGAGATATTGGATCAGATCAAGTGAGCATACATACACAACCTAAGAACACCATATATCAACTCAAAGTCTTAAGGAAATAGGATATTGGCCTTCTATTATATATAACTCCCTTCAACAATCTGTCTCTTTCCGATGTGAGATAATTCACTTGTGACTTTTCCACAACAATCTCCACATTCACAAGTTAATTCACCTTCCTTATCATTTTTGAGAGGGCCCTAAGGAGCATTTAGACTAGATTAAGTTAGCATCCATACAAAACCTTAGACACCACATATCAACCCAAAACCTTAAGGAAATGGGTTATGCGTATTCTATTGCACATAACTCACTTCAACAATCTATCCCTTGATAATGTGGGATAATTCACTAGTTACTTTTCACAACGATCTCTCCCTTCACAATTGAATTCACCTCCCACATTAGTTTACTTATGAAGGGAGATATTGTTGTGGAAAAGTCACAAGTAAATTATCCTACACCGAAAAGTTACAGCTTTTTTAAGTGAGTTATATATAATAGAAGGCTCACAAATCATTGCTTTAAGGTTTTGAGTTGAGATATGGTGCCCTTTGATTATGTATGGATGCTCACTTAATTTGGTGCAAGTTCTCCCTAAGGCCCTCTCAGGAAAATTCACATACAACAAAAAATCACTACCTTAATTTTTAAAAATAAGAAACAAGACTCACTTTGTCTCTCCCTCCCTTCCGCCAGAAAATGGTTTTCACTCTTTAGAAAACTCTCGTCTCCGGACACATATTTTCTTCTTTGTTATGGCTAATTCAGAAACTATGGCGGGTGTTAGACACTTCTTCAACCTTTTGTACTTCTACATCTTTTTTTTTAGAATGATCGATATGGAATGTTTGCTTGTGCTCTGAGAATTGTGAGTATAATATCAACTTTTCTAATTTTTTTCAGGTACTCTGATCTTTGGCTTACTCTTCCTCATTCAACTGTAATTCTTATCTCTAGGTACTTTTTATTGAGATTTTTTTAAAGGATAAGTAATTAATATGGTGCATATTACAACTCGTCGTTCATCACATCATGGTCTGATTGTGATTTCAAAAGACTTCAGTTGCATATCTATGTCATAATTATATTTAGGTGCTTATTCTGGGTGATATATGCATTGCCTGTGGTTAAGTCAGGCGGCCGCTTTTTCAAACTTGTTAGTAATGTCATCTGTCTCCCGATTATGTTGCTATACTATGTTGTTTACTACTTTAAACCCTAGCATAAAATAAATCGGGACGTCAAATTACTTCCTCTGTAATTACTGATTTCATTTTATGTTACTTGGTATCTGTTAACTTCATCTGCAATTACTGGTTTTGTTTCCTATTATGTATACTTGGCATTTGTTAAATTCTTTTGCAATTATTGGTTTTCTTTTATGTATACTTGATATCTGTTAATTTCCTTTAGAATTATTAGTTTGGTTTCCTTTTATGTATACTTGGTATTTGTTAACGTCCTATGCAATTATTGATTTCTGTTGTGTGTGGATTTTTTTGAGGGGGCCTTAAGGAGAACTTGGACCAGATCAAGTGAGCATCCATATACAACCCAAAGACCTCATATCTCAACCAAAAACCTTAAGGCAATGGGTTATGGGCCTTCTATTATATATAATTCACTTTAACAATCTGTCCCTTTCTGATGTGGGATAATTCAATTGTGACTTTTCACTGCAATCTCCCCCTTCACCACTGAATTCACTTCTCCCATCACTCCTCATCAATCCATAATCTATGGAAGTCTTTGGTTTTTTCGATGGGATCATAAAACCTACCCAAATCTTTGCAACTTGGCCTAACCCAACTAATTTGGGCTTTGATACCATTTTTTGTATGTGAATTTCTTAAGAGGACATTGGGGAAAACTTGGATTAGATAAAGTAACCATCTATACACAAGCCAAGAACATCATATCTCAACTAAAAACCTTAAGGTAGTGCGTTATGTGCTTTCTATTGCATATTACTCACTTCAACAATCTGTCCATATCCGATGTGAGATAATTCACTTATGACTTTTCACAATAATCTCCCCTCTCACAAGTGAATTGATCCCCGACATTATTTTCGAGAGGGCCCTGCGAAGAACTTAGACATGATCAAGTAAGCATCCATACATAATCCAAGGACACCATATCTTAACCCAAAACCTTAAGGCAATGTTTATGAGTCTTTTATTGCATATAACTCATTTCAACAATCTATCCTTTTCCAATTTTAGATATTTAACTTGTGAAATTTCACAACAATCTCCCCCTTCACAAGTGAATTCAACTCCCACATTAGTTTACTTGTGAAGGGGGGAGATTGTTGTGAAAACGTGACAAGTAAATTATCCTACAACAAAAATGGATAGATCATTAAAGTGAGTTATATACAATAGAAGGCTTATAACCCATTATCTTAAGGTTTTGGGTTGAGATATGGTGTCCTTGTGTTATGTATGGATTCTCACTTAATCTGATCCAAGTTCTCTCTAAGGCTTCCTCTGAAAAATTCACATACAACAAACAATCATTATATTAATTGTTAAAAATGAGAAATAAGATCCACTCTGTCTCTCCCTCCCTCCCGCTAGAAAATGGTTTTCACTCTCACTTACTCATTCTCTGGAAAACTCTCATCTCTAGACACAGATTTTCTTTTTCATCATGGTTGATTTACTAACTATAATAGACATTAGATACTTCTCTAAGTATAATATCCAGTTTTCTATTTTTTTTCAGGTACTTTGAGCTCTAACCTTCTCTTCCTTATTCAGCTGTAATTCTTATCTTTGGGTACTTTTTCTTGACATTTTTTTTCAAGATAAGTAACTAATATGTGCGTATTATAGACCGTCATTCATCACAATATGGTTTGATCGTGATTTCAAACTACTTCAATTACATATCTATGTCACAATTGTATTTAGGTGCTTATTTTATATGATTTATGCATTACCTGTGGTTAAGTCAGGCGACCGCTTTTTCGAACTTATTAGTAATATCATATGTTTTCTGATTCTATTGATATACTATATTGCTTACTACTTCAAGTCTCAGCACAACAAAGGCCGATTATGTCATATTACTTTCTCTATAATTACTGATTTCCTTTTATGTATACTTGGTATCGGTTAACTTTATTTATAATTATTGGTTTGTTTTCCTTTTATATATACTTGGTATCTGTTAACTTCCTCTGCAATTACTAGTTTCCTTTTATGTATACTTAGTATCTGTTAACTTCCTCTGCAATTACTTGTTTATGTTGTGTGTGAATTTTTTCGAAGTGGTCCTGATGAGAACTTGGATCAGGTGAAGTGAACAGCCATATAAATCACAAGGACATCATATCTCAACCAAGAATCTTAAGACAATGATCTATGAGCCTTTTATTATATATAAGTTACTTCAACAATATGTCCCTTTCCGATGTGAGAGAATTCAGTTGTGACTTTTCACAACAATCTCCCCCTTCACAACTAAATTTAACTCCCACATCACTCCCCTTTAATCCACAATCTATGGAAGTCATTGGGTCCCCGATGGGATCACGATACTAACGCAAAATTTTTCAACTTTGCCCCAACCCAACTAATTGGAGCTTTGATACCATTTGTTGTATGCGAATTTTTTCGAAAAGTCCTTAAAGACAACTTGGACCAGAAAAAGTGAGTATCTATATACAACCCAAGGACACCATATATCAAACCAAAACCTTAAGGTAATGGGTTATATGCCTTCTATTGCATATAACTAACTTCAACAATCTTTCTTGTTTCGATATGAGATAATGCACTTGTGACTTTTCACAGTAATCTCCCACTTCATAAATGAATTCACCTCTCACATCATTTTCGAGAGGGCCCTAGGGAGAACTTAGTTAGATCAAGAGAGCATCCATATACAACCTAAGAATACCATATCAAAACTCAAAACCTTAAGGCAATGGGTTATGAGTCTTCTATTGCATATAACTCACTTCAACAATCGATTCCTTTTCGACGTGGGATAATTAACTTGTAATTTTTCACAACAATCTCTGTTTTCACAAGTAAACTAAAGTCATAAGGAAATTATCCCACATCGGAAGGGGACAGATTGTTGAAGTGAGTTATATACAATAGAAGGCCTATAACCCATTGCCTTAAGGTTTTCAGTTGAGATTTGATATCCTTGGGTTGTGTATAGATGCTTACTTGATCTGATTCAAGTTCTCCTCAAGATTCCCTCGAAAAAATTCACACATAACAACCGATCATTACCTTAATTGTTCAAAATAAGAAACAAGACTCATTTTGTCTCTCCCCCCCTCCCGTCAGAAAATGATTTTCACTCTCACTCACTCACTCTCTGGAAAACTCTCGTCTCCAGACACACATCTTCTTCTTTATCATAGCTGATTCAGCAATTATAGCGGGCATTAGACACTTTTTCAACCTTTTGCACTTTTATGCCTTTGTTTTTGAAATGGTCGATATGGAATGTTTGCTTGTGCTCTAGGAATTCCGAGTATAACATCCATTTTTCTAATTTTTTTCAAGTATTCTGATCTTCGGCCTGCTCCTCCTTATTCAACTATAATTCTTATCTCTAGCTACTTGTTCTTGAGATTTTTTTAAGGTTCCATAACTAATATGGTGTGTATTACAGACCGTCGTTCATCGCCATGTGGTCCAATCCTAATTTCAAAAGACTTCAATTGTATATGTATTTTATAACTGTATTTAAGTGCTTATTCTAGGCAATCTATGCATTGCTTGTGATTAAGCCAGGCGTTCACTTTTTTGAACTTATTAGTAATGTCATCTGTCTTCTTATTCTGTTGATATACTATGTTGTTTACTTCTTTAAGCCCGAGCATAATAGAGGTCGTGTACATTAGATTACTTCCTCTGCAATTACTGGCTTCCTTTTATGTATATTTGGTATCTGTTAACTTCCTTTATAATTACTGGTTTCGTTTTATGTATATTTGGGATCTATTAACTTCTTTTGTAATTATTGGTTTGGTTTCCTTTTATGTATACTTGGTATCTGTTAACTTCCTCTGCAATTACTAGTTTATGTTGTGTGTGAATTTTTTTGTGGGATCCTTGAGGAGAACTTAGATCAAATTAAGTGAGCATCCATATACAACCCAAGGATACCATATCTCAACCCAAAACGTTAAGGTAATGGGTTATGGGCTTACTATTGTATATAACTCAATTCAACAATCTATCTCTTTCCGATGTTGGATAATTTACTTGTGACTTTTTACAACAATCTCCCCCGTCACAACTGAATTCACCTCCCATATCACTCCCCCTCAAGTCACAATTTATGCAAAGTCATTGGGATCCTAGTGGGGTCATGTCACCGATCTAAATTTTTTCAATTTCACCCCAACCCATCTAACCTGAACTTTGATACTATTTATTGTATGAGAAGTTTTCCAAGGGGGCTTTAAAGAGAACTTGGATCAGATAAAGTGAGCATCCATACACAATCTAAGGACACCATATCTCAACCAAAAACCTTAAGGCAATGGATTACGTGCCTTCTATTGTATATAACTTAGTTCAACAATCTGTTCTTTTCCAATGTGGGATAATTCACTTATGACTTTTCACAACAATCTCCCCATTCACAAGTGAATTCACTTCCCACATCATTTCCGAGAGGGTCCTAGTAAGAACTTAGACCAGATTAAATGAGCATCTATACACAACCCAAGAACACCATATCTCAACCTAAAACCTTAAGGCAATGGGTTATGTGCCTTGTATTGTATATACTTGCTTCAACAATATATCCCTTTCTTATGTGGGATAATTCACTTATGACTTTTCAAAAAAATCTCCCCCTTCACAAGTGAATTCACGTTCAACATTAGTTTATTTATGAAGGGGGAGATTGTTGTGAAAACGTCATAAGTAAATTATCCCATAATCAGAAAGGGATAGTTTGTTGAAGTGAGTTATATACAATAAATGACTTATAACCCATTGCCTTAAGGTTTTGCATTGAAATATGGTTTCCTTAGGTTGTGTATTGATACTCACTTCATATAGTCCAAGTTCTCCCCAAGTCCCCTTTGAAAAAATTCACATACAACAACTAGTATTAGAGCGTGTTGTTGAGATGGTCATGAATATTGTAACAAAGTTCGATGTGATGAAGTTTGACGGAGCTGGGAACTTCGAGTTATGGTAACGTCGGGTAAAGGATTTATTGGCACAATAAGTGATTTTAAAGGCGCTACGTGCTAGAAGGCTAGAATTTATGGATAATTTGGATTGGGAAGAACTATAGATGAGAGTAGCAAGTACTATTCATTTACGATTGGTAGATAAGGCTATGTATCATGTTATGAACATGTCTTCTCTGGTGGAGGTTTGGCAGAAATTAAAATCTCGTTATATGGAAAAAAAATCCTTCACAAACAAGCTGTATTTGAAGTAGAATATGTATTGGTTGAAGATGCAAGAAGGAGCAGATCTTGTACAACATATTAACCTCTTTAATTAGGTAGTTTAAGATCTGCTAAGGTTGGAGATAAAGATTGAAGACGAAGATCAAGCCATGATATTACTGTGTTCGTTAACTCCCAAATATGAACATATGTTGACTACACTTACATAAGAAAAAGAGACAATTTACGTGGAGGAAATCACAATTGCGTTGTTGGCACACAATCAGCGTATTAGCCCTATGGAACCCAAGAGGGGGGTGAATTGGGTGTTCAAAAATTCCTGCGAAGATAAAACACTTTAAACACCTTAGGCATTTTTAAACAATATACAATCTTTAATCTAAAATTCAACCTAAATGAAAGACAAACTTTAAGCCAATATCAAGCAATAATAACGTAAACATAAATGCACAAGTATAAAAGAGATAAGGGAAGAGAAGAATACCAAGATTTATAGAGGTTCACCTACCACAAAGATAGACTACGTCCTCTCTCCAACTACTTATTGGAAATTCACTAACAACAATCTTGGTTAAAGGCCAAGAGGA
>JAOXYD010115346.1:0-11349 GCA_028565735.1 Pinacopodium congolense | reverse complement strand
GGGAGTATTCTGGATCTCATCCCTTTGTGTTTTTCATTAATGTAGTGACATTGAGGACAATGTCCATTATAAGTGTGCAAGTGGGGCCAGTTTAAAATTTTTGTATTTTTGCATTTGAACTATGATGAATGTTGAATGTTGAACCACAAAATTCTGTTATAGTAGTTGGAAAGAGAATTAAGTTGTGTGCTTGAATTTGGATGAGGCAACTTGAGTGAAAGGTGAATCATGTGGATTGATTAAAGTAGTTAGTTGCATAAACTTAATCTATAACTGATGCTTGAGAATTAGATGATGCATGAAATTTTGATGGAATTTCATATAAGCACATGTGAGATGTTTGAGCTTATATGACTACATTACATAGTCATTTTATCTTCTTTGTTGTATGTTATGCTCTCCTAGGAAGATTATCTTCAGAACTTGCTCTGAAACTCTTTGATACTACTTGTTTCATGCTTTTATGGAAATGATTAAGGCCTTATTTGTTTTAAAACCCTTAGCTTAAATGACCCACCAACTCAATTTTCCCTTGCAAACACCTTTGATCCTTTTAACCCTCTTTGTTTCTCTATTAAACACCTTATATTAAAACCCAAAAACCCTGTAGCCTTACCCTATCACAAGTTGAATAAAGTACTGAGTAAGCATTTCATATCTGCGATTTTGGTACTTTTATTTTATATTGTATTTTGAGATATTTTGATAGATACTTCTACTCGTGGGTTTTTTGATATATGCTACTATTGTTTTTATTATTTTCTTTTGTTTTTAACTTTATTCAAAAAAAAAAGAAAAAAAGGAAAAGAAAAAAAAAGAAAGCAAAGAAAACAAAAAGAAAAAGAAAGAAAAGAAAAAGAATAAAATAGTGTAGCATTAGTTAGTAGTGAGTAGTTGTAGTCCTATGTGTTCATTTGTTCATCTCAGAATTTTTATTTGATTGTCCCTTTTACTTAGTACTATATTACTGCTTGTGATTAATCCTTCCCTTTTTACCTTACCTTGACCTAGACCCCATTACAACCAAGTAAAAGCCCTTTTGATCAATGATTACATGTATTCTATGTAGAGGAAAATTGGTGTATTTGCAAGCTTATGGTATTGTAATCTCTTAGAGGGAGTCTTAGTGAAACACCAACCCTCACATACTTGAGTGAATACTGTGAGGAAATTCCATCTCCATTTTATGCTTACCTTTGATCAATGGTGTCTACATTTGACATTGTTTATGTACACTAATGAAAAGATTATGATATATGTAGTAGCTTGATGCTTGAGTTTGCCGAAGTTTGAAGGAGTGCATATACTTGATTTTTTTGCAAACGAATTGACATGATATCTTGGTTGTGTTTAAATTGCTTGAGGACAAGCAATGGTTCAAGTGTGGGGGTATTTGATAGGGATATATTTATAGTATTTCTATATGTATTTCAATGTCATTTCATCCCTATTTTGTTGGTTAAATGCTTAATTTGTATTACTTTTTACATTTACATGTAGATTTAACCTTAAGGTACAAATACAGGATGAAAAGGCCAAAATTTGAGCAACTATTGGAGCATAATTGGAACTGGAAGACATGTGGAGCCATTTTTGGGACATAAATCATCATGTTATGAAGTTCCACACCAAATTTCAAGGCCATATAACAAGCCATGAAGAGTAGACAAAGAAGCGAACAAGAAAAGCTCATTTAAGTATCAGTTTTGGTATAGGTGACTTCAGTGATGTATTAGGTGTACTTTTAGAGCTTTGATTACTCAGAAATTTTGTGGAGTGCAAGAGCATCATTTGAGGAGCCTACATACCAAATTTCATGGCAATTGGAGTTGTATAGAAGGAGTTAGAGCTTAAAAGGAAAAAGGGGAAGAAGTTGTGAAATTCTGGAATAAAAACAGAAATTATAAAATTATTTCATTTTTATAATTCCTAAGGAAAATTTTGACGAAATTTCTCTCATAACATCTCTAAAATCCTAGTAGCCCTCCAAGACATATATAAGGGGCACAAAAAGTATGAGAGGGGCCCTTACATTTTTCTAAGCTCTCCATTCGTTTTAAAGTTGTCTTCTTCTTTAGTTTAGGGTTTTGTTTTGTTTCTTTTTCCATGTTTTTGCTTGGTTTAAGTATTTTCTTGTTTCTACTTCATTTATTTCTTGTTCTTGACCTTAGATACCGACTGTTCTTGATGTTTTTCCTATTGTTTATGCATTTATTTTATGTTATTCCCTATTGTCGTTGTGTTTGGTTTATTTTTATTTAGAATCTTGGTTTTTATTAATATATGTTTTGTTTCTTTTATTTTCCAGCGTATTCTCATTATTTGGGTCATTATTTATGCGTTATTGTTGATTTTTCTGTATTTTTAGTTTGTTTTTTACGTTATTTTTATGATGTTAGGGTAGTTATGTTGTAGGTTGGAAGATATTGATGGATCTTAGGTTTAATAATTGTGAGAATTGAATTGAATTGAATTGAGTTTTGGGATTTAGGTTAGGATTGAATTGGGATTCCGCATAAATGTCATGAAAATTAAGGATTAAGGCTTAGGATTAGCTACCTTGGGTATGATTATTAGTTCAATTGCTAAGGGGTGACTTGTAATACGTAATTGTCCACATTTAATATCGAAAGTCACAATAGGTTGATTGGGTTTGTAGGTAAACTTACCTAATTAATCTAGGATTCCTTTCTTCTAGGTTACATGGTCTGAGCTTGTGTGACCATGGTTGAGATTAGTTTTTCCCTAGTTTGCTAATGCTATCGCGTCGTTAAATCTAGAGAGCTTATTCTGGGTTGCCTTTTGGTTAAGGGCAGGTTATCATCTATAGGCTAGCATCTTAGACCAGTTACAACTTATCTATTTCAAGGATCAACTATAAGTCTAGAATCTTGGATTTATCTTCTATTTAGCTTGTCGTATTTGTTATTTTTTATCATTTATTTGTTCTGTTTCATTAATAGTCTTTAGTGTTTAGTTTTAATATCTTTGCATCTAGGAGTTTTTGTTTTTTCTTTTTATGCAACATTAGAATTGCTTTAGCATACCCTAGCTCCCTGTGGGATCGACCCTAACTCACCTTAGCAACTTAGTTAGGTTAGTTATGTAAATTTATTATTTGGTAGTCCACAACAGACTTAATCATATTATTATATTTAGGATTTAGGATTCATTTTATTTAAAACTTATAGGTACACTCGATCATCATCAATCAATAATTTTCTTTAATATTTTTAAAAGTCTAGAGTGATTTTTAATCTTTGATTTTTTTCTGTCTAATCATTTTATTTATTTCTTTAGGATAGAATTCCAAATCATAATCTAATTTAATATCAACCTGAAAATATCAAATGAAAAAGAAAAAAGACAAATACAAAATATGGAAAATCAAATAACTTGAAAGTAAAAGTTAGCAATTACCAAGTTTACAAGTGTTAGATTAGTAGTTAGGTAGACATAGGCGGTATAAGTAGTAATCAATTAGTGAATTTAGCATAAAAATAAAACAAATAGCTCAAGGCGATATAACTAGCTTAATGAGCTTCAAATATCAAGTTTTAAAATATGAAAATACCAAAAATTGAAAAAGAAAGAAAGGATAACACACCTTAATTCCTTAAAGGTCTTTAGTATAATAAAGATCTGCCACAAAAAATATTTTGTAAAAAAAGTGAACATTTTAGTTTCAAAACATCAATACCTAAAATAGAAAGTTCTAAGTTGACTTTAGGAAAGGTTTAGAATGTGGGCTATGGCTTTAGGGAAGCAAATATGGCTTTAGAATGTTAATATTTAGATAGAGGAAGGTTTATGGTGATGGTGGAGGAAGGCTTTATGGTTTAAGACTATTTAGCTTTAATATGATTGTACCCTTAAAGGGAGAAGGTTTGGACATATTTTGGAGAATTGGAGAAGGAAAAAGGAATATTTTTTGGGAGAGTTTTATGGGCTAGAGTCTATCTTGATAAATGGTAATATGGATGATAAATAAGATGTTTTACTATTATAAACTATTTCTTATAGAATTCTCATATAATATGCATGGGGGTTTAAAAAATTATGTGGTTTGTAATGCTAATCCATTGAAATTTTTTTTAAAAAAAGTCTTTTAAGATTAGCATCACAAAATCAATTTTGTTTAATCAAAATATATTCAAAATATCCTTTATCAACGAAAGAACTTAGAAAAGGAGATGTTATTGCGCCTTTTCAATTTCCTTTTTCTTTAGAAAACTTCTTTTCCTTTTGAAATCTTTTTTCTTTAAAAATAATTTTATTTTTAGGATTTTCAAATACCATTACAGAGGAAGTCTTTTTTGTTTTATAGGTTTCTCCTATTGAATCTTTTAGAGGTAATTTTAAATTTAGGTTATCTAGATGCTTTAACCATCCTTTTAGGCCAATAATCTGGGATGAGGAAGATCCCTCACTTGAATTTTTGGATGAGAGATTTTTCTCTTCTTTGAGGATATTTATCCATAACTTTGGTGGCTTTGAACTTTTTTTTACATGAGTTTATGGCTTTCATTGTAGAGAATTTGAGGAGTTTACTTTAGGTTATAGGATCATGATCTACAAAATTTCTTTAGTTAAAATTTCTTCAAACCCAGTGAAAAATAAAAATAAAAATAGGTTAAAAATATCATCAAAGCTTATATATAGAGTATCTTTTAATAGAACTCAAATCCTTTACATTCAAATCTCCAATAAAAGGAAAATAACTTCTTTTATCATTAATCTTTGTCAAAATGCCATCATGGCTTGTCAAATAGGAAGTTATAAGTGGTGCATGTCATGCATTCTCACTTAATTCTAAGGCATGTGCTAAGTTTAGATTAAAATAACTACTTCTATATTATAGAAAACTATAGGTAAGTGTACTTATTGTTTACTATTGTATAAAGGTAAGTTAAGTATCGATCTCACAAGGAATATTATAAGTATTAATCTAAATGTCGAGTGAATATTTAACCTATCAATTTGATGAATTTTAATTAATTATTAAAACAAGTTAACCTGAAATATTAATTAGCATTCAATGAATTGATATGGAGAGTTTAAGAACAAAATTGATCCAAAGAGGTTTTAAAATGCAAGAACAAATCCATATTTGATTTATATTAAAGATATTTGAGCATTTAACTCAATGTCCACTTGAACAAATTATAAATCTACAAATTGAAATAATAAATAATCTGTATAAAAAATAGGTGAACCAAATCAAACACAAGCTATCATTCTCATTCAAACACAACCTGTAAATGTTCTTAAAAAACAATACAATTGAAGATACAAAGGAATAATGAATTAAAACTATGTGAAACCAAAGTAGAGATTTAGAATTTTTTTAATAATGAAAACTTCATCTCTATCACTCCTTACTTGTAGTCCAATAACTTAAGTTTATTCAAGAGCTTAAATATTAACACGTAAACCAATAGATAGAAGAAATAATGAATACAAATAGAAGAAACTAAATTAAAGAAAGAGAATACTCATGAAAATGATAGCTCTTTCTCTGGGATTTTTAATTCTAGCCTCTCCCAATCTAAAATGAATGTCCTCCCCTATTGGCTATCTCATCTCTAACCATTGGCTACCAAAAAATTGATTGAAAGTGAGTGAAAATGGTGAGTGGATGTGGCTGGAATAAATGTAGAAAAATGTGGTTAAACAAAGCCTCCAAACTATCTAAAACTGGCTTTATAATGTTCTTTATATACCCTTGATGTCTCCTTAATGTATGAAAACCTTAAACTAACGAGTTTGAGGACAAAATTTAGTGATGTGCACGAAAGTCTTCTCTATTGTTGCAATTTGGGACCACAATGATGTTTGACGTATGAACCACAATGGAGCATTTGTAGTGACATGTAACATTTTTTTCTTTGATGTTGCACCATAACAACGGAGATCTCAAGAATAATAGTGCCATTGTTTAGAAAGGTTATACTTTTATCCTACATTTAGTACCATAATAACACTCATACAAAGAACGATGATGCTATTATGGTGTGATGTTATGCTTCTAACTTCCTTTCAATAGCATAAAACCTAACAACTTATAGACAATAATGGCATTGTTGATGAGGCATGTTATGCTTCTGAATTGTGACTCCATAGTTATTTCTTTTTATAATTTTAAACACTTTTGATGCACAATTTCCTAAACATCATAAAAACATAATGTAAGAAACCCAATTAATCAAATAATGAGTAAAATTAATAAAGAAATATACCCATAAACATATACATTTCACACATTGTTAGACTCCCCCATACTACTTAAATGTTTACTTATCCTGAAGCAAATTAATTCATCTATTAAAAATTCTAATGGATAATGACAATGTGGAAAATGTTATTCTCATCAAACATGATCATTGAAACTTCTTCATTAATCTTTAAAAAAAAAGATCATTAAAATTTCATGCAACTAATTACTCATGTTAAATTGTAAGTAAGTTTAAGGTACTTCATGCTTCTTCAAACTTCAACTTAAATCAAACCATTGAATCTCATGTATAAAATAAACATGCATAAATTAATATGCTTCAACTTTCATACATAATCACATCTTTATTTATTTATGAAATGTAACTTTAATTGTGAGCTGTTAATGGCTTGGTTGAGAACTTATCTATTCTTTTTATGTGAAGGTAAACCTTATCATGAATACTCCCGGGTATTCGACTGGCCACCTTCATTAACAATTACTAAAACCAATCTTTAACTTCTACCTTTTTATAAGTATAAAGCCAATGGAGTGAATTTTTATTTATTTATTCACAATTTTTTAAAATTCCATTCATTTTATTCTTAATAATTTTTAACAAATTAGATTGTAAACATATTTTGCATTTTACATATAAAATCTCATAATGTTCATTAAGCATCCATTTTTCAAAGTCATGATGCAAATGAATCTCACTTGATCATCAACACTTATAGTAAAATCACATAAACATCTCAAGTTACCAAAATAATGAAAATCATAATGAATGATTTTAATGATATGCCATTAAAGTAAAAAATGTCCACATATTACTAGTCAATGAAAAATAAATTGTGGAATTGATAAGCTTTAGGACAAGATAAAAATGTATAAAAGCCTTCCCTTGTACTTAAGCTAAAAATTGTTCTCAATGTTTAAATACCATAATAAAATGTAAAGGTAAAGGAGAAGGGATTAACGAAACTTCCTTAAAATCAAATGTTATAATGAAGAGACAATTGATGAAGAAAAAATACATTATATCTATCAAGCTCTTGTCTAAAGTACAACTGGGATACATGGACAACTAAAATATGGAAAGGTAAGTGACAACATCATAAAGATAAATAAAAACCACATAAACAAAAAATAAAAAACACCAAAACCAGAAAGAAAAGAAAAGAAAGCACAATAGTTCCTAAATGTAGACTACTCTTGAGGTGGATTAAGACCAAATTGAGTAGGTCGAACAAAGTCCCATAGCGGAGTAAATTGTTGCTTGAATTGCTCGTGCTACTATTACATCTCACAGTGGATGTCAAGCAACAATATGTGAATTGATGTGAAACTTAAGCTTTACTTCTAAGGCAAGGATCCACTATAAAATGATATGATTATCTTGGTAAGCCTCAAACCAGTCCAAATTGTCCACTGAATTAAATTGAAACATATCATATGTAGGCCTCTTGCATGATGATGATGCTTCTCATGTCATTGTGCTTCTAAAGTATATACAAATGCTTGAAAAAGATCTTTCTGGAAAATGTAATAGGACCTCATTAGAATATACTATGCTCACTAAAATATTCTAGTGGTGGTATGACTTTTTGTTGTCGAAAAGTGAAAAATAAGTATGAGTATGTTATGTTTTGTGTGAGGGTCACAATGGGGAGATAAAAACTTTGGAATGATGGCAAAAAATAATGGAAATTTTGTGAACAACAGGTGTGGCAATTAAGGAGCCATAATGATGATTTTTATTGGTGCGAATAGTAGAGGTTTAATTGTTTAAATGAAAAAAAAAATCAATGAGTAAAAGGAAAGGGGTTATTTTTGCGTAGAAAGTGCTTGAAAATTAAGGAAAAATGGGAAAGGAAGGTTTGAAAATAGCAATATGGTTTATTGATTCTTAAAATGGTGCTTTTCTTATTACTATTTACATGCATCTTTAAACCACAACGATACATGTTGAGACCATAATGGTGTTGTTGTGCTCCACTATTTAAGACCTGAACTCTGATAACAACACTACTCATTGTCACTTAGGATCTATACTCAGGGTAGCAGTAGCGATCACAAAAAAAAGCAACAACAACAACACCGTTTTGTGGCATTGTAATGCCTTTGTCTTAAACCGTGACTGCAACGATGCTATATTTGAGCACAATGATGTCGTAATGTGTTGTTATGCTTTATCCTAAGGTTTCTCAACTCACCAAAATGCTTCCTAAACCAATCTCACTCCCATATTCTTATTAGCCTAACACAAAGGAGTATTATAACACCTAAAGGGCAAAATTAATGAAAAACAAAAATATAATCAAACTAACTAACAAAATTAAAGAAAAAAAATGCAAAAATAAGAAGAAAAAAGAGAAATAAATGTGTGATAAGGATTGAAAGTGTTAAGAGGTTGAGGGTGGAAGTGTAAATACCTCTTTGTCCCCTTTTGGAATTACACGTCCAAGGAATGAACTTATAGAGCAACATTGACCTTAAATGTTCCCAATTAAGGATGGGTGATCTCTACAGTTTTATACGGGAAGGCTTGCTTCATTATGAAGGGTCTAAATCACTTAGAAATAAGTTTACTAGTGAAAAAATGTAGGTGATAATTGTGGAGCAAAACCTGATTACCTTTGTTAAATATCTTATCCTTATGGATATGATTATGTTGAGTGCTTAGTTGTAAAACCAAACTACTAGTTTTACGCTTAAAGCTGCAAGTATACAGGTTGTAACTTGTAGTAAAGAATGGATATCGATCCCACAAGGATTGAGTTTAGTCATCACTTAATTTAGGTTTTTCTTTGTTTAAGAAATAAACTCAAATATTGAAAGATTGGAAAATAAAAGACAGTTAATTGAAATAGAAATAACAGTCAATTGAGACTAAGTGCAGGAATTTGATAACCAAAGTGTAAGATTAGGAGTCATTCTATCCCTATTTTGCTTCCCTCTTCACTTAATGATCCAATTGTGTTTGACCCAAGACTTTATAATGCTTAATTATCCTTTCTCAAGGTGCAATTAACTGTCCCTAGCCAAATAGATTAGGATTAATTATGTTATCTCTAGCCTTACTAACCTCTCCTAACCATACTAGATGTTAAGCAATCTTATAGGTAATCTTTAACAAATAGCCAAGGTCTCTCTTCAACTACTTGTAAAAACCTGAATATGTATAGGTCTGTTGGGAGCTAACTCTCATTGTACTACCCAACAATCACCTAACTCACCCTCTCGGCTTATTGCAAGGCTACCTTACTCACCCCCTCGGTTTATTGCAGGGGTTAAGCTCAATACATATCATAAACAACCATTCATTGAATCATAAAGTAAGAGTTCCATAAAATAGTTCAAGAATAACTCCTATAAAATATTTAGCTACACATAATCCTAAATAATCCCACAATAATCATGTTTTCCATGCTAAAAAGTAATAAAGAGAAGAAGAAAAAGTAATCTAGATAGAGCCTTGAATGTCTTCTCTTCACTCCTAGAAAGCTAGAAAACTTGGGTGTTGTCTTTATGAGTTCCAAGGAAGATTGCGTTTTCTTCTTTTGGGAGCCACCACAAAACCTCTACCTTGCCTCTTTTGGATGTTGACTGATCAATGCAGGAGGCTTTTAGGGTTTTAAGCCCTTATATGTGTTAAAAAGAGGGTTAAGATATTTAAAATCCCGCGTTTGACCCGTCCAGCATCAGACTCGCTGTCACGATTGTATTAGGTCACGATCGTGATAGAGGGGCTCATGAACAGTGTTCGTGACCTAATCTCTGCAACTCTGAATAGCCATAACTTCTTCTCTGGACCTTCGATCGACTTGAAATTTGAATTGGAGACTCCTAAAATCTTGATCTTCCTCTCCACCAATTTCCCAAAAAGCCACCACAGTCACCTGAAAAATACTCCAATTTGAAATTTTGATGCCTGTAAAATCAAGCAACAATGTGCATTAAACTATCCCTCAAATAAGCTCAAAATCCACCCTTAAACACTAGAAAAAATAAAGAAACACTTAAACACTTTAAAGATCATGCAAAGATGCAAAAGATGCAAAAGATAAAACAAACTAAAGCTAAAACACACAAAGAAACACTTAAAACACTTAGAAGCAACATAGAAACATAACCTAAAAGCACATTTATCATGTTCCTATAATACCAAAGACCTAAATGCATTATTCCATAAAAGTATTTAGGGATGTTTCTAACAACTAATAGATGAGATTCTGAGGTGATTCTTGAAATCTAGCACAAAGACACATACTAAATATGATATCTAGTTTACTTGTAGTTAAATAAAGTACCAATCATACTTTGATATTCCTTCACATCTACTTCATTACTATCTTTATCTTTGTTCAACTTTATGGATGTGTCCCTAAGACATAAGAGGAACTTAAGACTTCATGGTAAAGGCTCTAGGCAAGTTAAGTGCTTTATATTTGACACTTGTAATTAGATTAGATAATGGATGAGTGTAGAACGAACCTCATTAGATTACTCTTCTATGGTGCTTAGTAGTTGGAGTCTTGTATACGCTTTTCTTTTCTTTCCTTTGTTGGTAATGTTAAAGCTTTTAGATGCTCCTTATAACTTTTCCTAGGCTTTAAGCTTTATTAATTTAATAATTCTTTTATATTTGAAACAAAAAATTTATGGATGTGATTATCAAAGTGACCAATAGCTTTCCTCAATCTATGCCAAATCTTATGAGTAACTCCTTTGTGTACTTGAATTAGTTTATGAAGATTTCATCTTTCATTTTCCTAATTTGGAGTCTGTAGGAAAAATTCTAACTCTCCCATCATTCTCATCTCAAACTCCTTACTCATACCCTTGACAAAATTTTGGCATAAAGAATAATTTATGACACCAAAAATAATATGATCCATATAAATTTGAAATTTTAACAAATCTTATATGTCTTTCTTGATAAACAAAGTGGTATCAATTTTATCTTTTACAAAACCATTTTAAAGAGAAAATGTACTTATTTTTATCATACCATGCTCTAGGTGCTTGTTTTAAACTATATAAAGCTTTAGATAATTTAAAAACATGCTCGAGGGCATCATGTCTTTCAAATCTAGGGATTTGTTCAATATAAACCTCTACTCATACGAAAT
>JAOXYD010115335.1:0-11349 GCA_028565735.1 Pinacopodium congolense | reverse complement strand
TTGGTAATTGTGTTTTCTTTATCGATTTTTGTGTTGTATTAGTGTGTTTTCTTTATCGATTTTTATGTTTAGAAAAACAGGAAACCAAAACCAAACATAAAAGCTAAACTAAACATAGCCTAACTGTGTGGCATCTAGTTGCAATGGATTAAATCATTCAATTGACTTGTTTGTCCTTTTTTTCAAGCCAACTAATGCGACAGTAATCACATTTTATTAATGAAATTAAGGACAATTTTTGCAAATCGTTCTCATTTCTACGGGGCAAGTAAGTGATATTAATATTAAAGCCGTGCGATTACGTAGATACAACAGCTAGAAAAACGAAGTTGAAAATTGGGTCTATAATAAATAACTTGGTGAGTCAAGGGTCAATCTATTGCCATTTGCCACTAAATCTGACAGCAACAATGCTTCTACCCATACTATTGTCCACCAATAACCCGGGACCTCCTCGTGGTCCAATTAGTAAATGATTGTCTTTAATTTTTTTAATTTATAAGTGTACTCAGCACTTACAGGTTACATGCAATTTAGTACAAATTTTATTTTCAGATTTTTAAATAATGATAAAATGTATACTTGTTATTTTTAAATTCGTGTCGAATAAATAATATGTCATAATTTGTAAACAACATCCTTTAAATGACTAATATAGAAATAACAAAAACTGTTTAAAATATTTCATACTTCAGTTATGAGAAGTCTGGAATATTTGTTTGTCGTATAGTTGAAGAAATTAAGCAATTGGTTGAAATATATGCAAATTGATTAAGTTGTCATTTGAATTTTTTAGACCGTAAGATTAACAAAAATAACTATTTGACTATAGAAGTTGATAATATAATGCAAATGGTTCATTTTATTATCATTTGTATCATATATAATTGTGTTTGTATTATCCAAATTTTTCCTATTAACCTATACCTGAAATATTAGTGTTAATCTGCACTTTAAATTTTGATATAATGGTAATATAACTCACTTTCAAAACTTAAAATTAAGATTTTGATTTTCTTGCCTAGGGTAACAAAAAGAAAAAAGAACATTTCATTAGATACTGCGACGTTTCATGACTAAATTTCGGGTCCAGGATCTCAGACAAGAAGTCAAACATTTAGAGAGTTGATTGATGGAGGATTATCAAACTTTAGGTCATATTCCAGTGACATCAATACTATTAACGAATCAATATTTTCAAAAATATTGGTTAGTAGTGGAAAGGTTATTTAAGTCTAACAACTACTCCCCACCAAACTTCCCAATTGAAACCCATCCAACATTTGGTCATTTGCCACATCCTTCTTTTATTGCTTTATCTTTTTATATTAGCAAAAAAGTGCATTATAAAAATTATTATTTAACGAATCAACAAAATCAAATTAAGTAATAAGTTTAAATCAATTAATATTAATAGTATAATATATCTTCACTCGCAATAACTTATACTTGAAAATCTCTTAAGTAAATTATAACGTCACGAGTTAAATTTTCAACCTTTGAAAAAACAGAGCAAAGTGACTTCCACCACTAATTATTCCACCTTTGAACCAATTTTCCTAAGCTTTACTACTCTTCAATAAGCCCTCTCAATTAGTCAATCCTCGGGCCTAACACTCCTTTATATTCAATTTTAGATTATAGAACTAAACTAAACTCTAGTTCACTCCTAAGAATTGATTTGGATCCAACCTTGGCTCGCAGCAGTTTGATTGTTTGAACCACCATTTACAAAATAATTTGTATTTAATACTAATCTGCTCTTACCTTAAGGATGCATCAGTTTAATGACAAAGAAAACAAAACCAGAAATACAAACAAACAAACCTTTGAACCGTTATCATTTATGTTTTTTATTTTTATTTTTGTATGTTTTCATTAATTTTTGAATATTTTTTTAATACTATTTTCTGGTTTTTATATTGTATTTATATGTTATTTTTAATTTTGTACTATTTTTAATTTTGATATTTAAAAATACAGAAATAAAAAACAAAAATAGACAACCTCCTTCGGTTGACAATTTATTTTTTCTTTTCGTGCCATGCAATAAATTCTCGCATTGATTAAGAATAAATCGATAGATTGGTATAAAATAATCTCATAATTTAATTTAATGCCTTAAATTTTGAGTAAATATACAACTCTCCTCGTATATAAACAATTTTATTTATTTTTAATTAGATATTAATGCGAAACACTTAACATAATATTAATGTCCACTTAATTCGATGATGATTTTGTTCCACAAATATGTGAACAACCACAAATATCTAATATCATAAACTTTAAGGGTCAATGTCCATTTTTAACATAAAAACAGTGTCCTCACATTAATTAGAAATAAGAAGTAAAATAAATTTTAAAATATGAATCTCCTTATACATAAATCATTCATCTTCTTCTAATTAGAAAAAAAAAAGGTGCACATGATAAGGTCATCCTAAAAAAATCCTTGGTAAAAAATGTTATTTTAATTATAATATTTTTGTCATTTTAATATTTAAAAATAATTAAACATAATCTTAATATTTTAAATTTTAAAACATTTTTAAAATCTTACTCTCACGTGGCGTTAAAAATAAATTTATGGTATCTACATGAATATTTTGACAAAAAAATGTGTCACATGTTATTATCACTTGGCATGTAAGATCCATAAAAAATTGAATCAATAAAAACATATTATGTAATACTGTAATATGGCACATAAAAATTGAATTTTAGATATTTTTAAAATTTTTTAAATGTTAAAGTCTTTTTTATATTTTTAAATCATAATTTTTTTTACATTTTAAAACATTAAGGACTCGTTTGGTTCTTTTTTATTTTTATTTTTCATTGTTTTTTTACTATATTTATGTTTTTTTTTTAGTTTCTATATGTTTTTTAATTTTTGTGTTTAAAAAATTAAAAATATAAAACTGAAAATAGAATAAAAAACACACAGGCGCTAAGATTAAGAAATTTTCACTTTGCCAAAAATCCTTTCTTTTTAAGTTTGAACTAACTGTGGATCTGTGCCATAAATTAATAGACATTCCCTGGTTTAATCTTAACATCGAAGAAAACAATACATTTGATGAGTTCGGTAGAGGAAGGTCCTGCCAAAAGATTATTAAAATATACTGCACCTTTGCTTCAAGCCTCGGATTAGTTGAGAAAGGTTAGTTAGAAGTGGACAGAAATCCCAATAGAGCGTATTTGTTTGGAAGTTCAACGTGAAAATGCCGTCTAACCTAAATAATTTCATCTTTGATTTCAACAAATGTCAAACTCTAATCTCGAACTCTTTTTGTTTTTTCAATTATTAACTCTTTTTTAATTACAAGTTATAAGCAAATATTTGCTGCCTGCCTCTAAGGGGTGATTCAAATAGTAAATTTTTTGCATGTTTGTTTTTATTTAATTTTTCTTTATTATTTTTATTAAATATTTTTATTTAAATGTATTTGTTTTATGTTTAGAATTTGTATTTTTAAGTATTTAAAAAAATTAGTTTTAAATTCAAATTTATATTTTATAAAATTTATTGACAATTATTGTTTATTTTAATAAAATTTTTATTGATAAAATTTTTAGAATTTAATTATTTTAATAAGTTTCAATTATATTTTATCATTTAATTCTTTTGATTATGAATATCAATAAATTTGATTTTTATTTTTAGTTATAAATTATTTTTAACAAAAATAAAATAAAATAAAAACAAGAAACAAAGTTAAATATTATAATAAAAATAGAAGTGAAACCAAATGATTCATCAATATTTTTTAAAAAATTAATATAATATCATACATATTTATGTTGCAGTAAAAATAATAGAGATAAAAAATTAATAAGAAGTTTGAGCAAAAGCAAAGAATAAAATGACAACTTTATGGGACAAAAACTACTGCGTAACATTTTATTATATACTAGATGACACATTCTTTTTATACTTATTGGTGGATGTATACTAGAAGTTAACGATTCTATTTCTATATAAGATTGTAATAGACTAATTGATTTTTCAAATAACAAGTATAATAGAATAGCTATTCTCTTATTTTTTATATCTTCCCTCGCCTCAATTCTTTATTCTTTATTCTTGTTTCGAATTCTTTCCGTTCCCGAAGCTTCTGTGAACTTGTGAGTCACTTTGCACTTTATACTCTCTGAAATCTTGTGTGTAGTTTTTTGCACATGTATTCCCTTGACCATCATATAGATGTAGCATATAGGTTAAATCATATTGGATTAAAATTGATTATTCACTTTACTTATGGAATTGACTTTTGTGATTTAGGTTCACAATAATTACCTTCAAAGAGCTTTTTTTCTTAGTCACCTTCAAGTAGAGGAGATTGATAGTTTTGAGACGTAAGCATTTTGTACCACCAATTTTTAGACTTGTATGTAGCTTGAAATGTTAAATCGATTACTACCCAATCTAAGGGCAAAAGACTAGGTTGAAAAGAATGAGACACAAGAGGGGACGTGCAAGGCCAAGAAGGGTGGCGTTAGATAATTCTCCATTTTAAATTCTTTGTACAAACAATAACTCTTGAATTTATCAATAACAACCATGCCATTATACTTACCTAATGTTGAGTTAGAGGGATGCTAAAAGAAATTGATGCATCACTGCTCATATAAGAACTTCTGCAAGAGAAAGATTTTGAAAATAGTGGAGAGATCAATGACCGTCGCAGTATTTGGCTGCTGATCTTCCAAAAAAATTCCCTAAAACTTTTAGAGATTAGTTGAGATAAGAAGCAGATCATCTTATTCGCGATAACCGTCTCTTGATCCTTAATGATGACCATCTTTTAATCCTCTATTTATATGATGTCATCTTTGCCAATTTTGATTCTAGTAGATGGCCCCAAATAATGAATATGTGTTTAGCCACCATATAGCTCTGAAGACTTATATTTAATGTTTTTGGAGGGATGCTCTGCATAGATGGGTGGAATGGTTGCCTTAAGCAAAGTGGTGGTATAACACCAGTTCCAGGAGTCCACGCACAAAACACCTTTTAAACTGCTCTATGATTACCCTTTACCAGTATATGTTCCTTATTTTGCAAGTGATTCCAAAAATATTTTGGTGGACCAGGTGAGGAAGAATAAGGAGAAGGCCTTAGCGATAGCAAAGTTCCACCTAAAAAGAGCACAGAACTGCATAAAGTAATAAGCAGACAAGCGAAGGTCGGAGAGGGAGTTCAAGATGAGAAAATAGATGTTTCTTAAGTTTCAGCCACACAGGTAGCATTCAGTATAGAGGAGAGGTAACCATAAACTTGCTCCACTATATTACAACCCTTATTAAGTGTTTGAAAGAGTAGCTAAGGTGGCTTATAAACTATAACTTCCACTTGATACTCTCATTCATCCAACATTTTACATATCACAACCTAAGGCGTGTGTATTAGATTGAGAGATACTAGCAATGGAGTTACCATTGACCCTCAAGCAAGTGAATAGGCAGCCGGAGCTAATTCTAGTTCGAAGAATTGTGAAGTGTAACAGCAAACCAATTACTTAGGGGACGTTTGGTATTGCTGTGAGTTGTGGTTTTTAGTTATTGTTTTGATATATTTATATTGATTTTTGTGTTTTGTCCTTGATTTCTGTGCTATATTAGTATGTTGTCTTTATCGATTTTTGTGTTAAAAACTAAAACCAAAAACCAAATTGATACCAAACAAGCCCTTAACTCTTGTTCTAGTGGTTAGACGAGATAAGTTAGGATGCAACATGGGAATCCATGTTTGAATTCCATAAATGTTATATTGAAGCAAACTTTATAGATAGGGTTTTTGAAAAAGGAGGCCTTGTTACTAAAAATTGAAGATAACGAAGTTAGTGCAGAAGCAAAGAATAAAATGACAGTTTTACGGGATAGAAACTACTATGCAATATTTCACTATATGTTATACGACACATTCTTTTTATACTTGTTGGTAGATATATACTAGAGGTTAATGATTCCATATATGATTGTAATAGACTAATTGATTTTCAAGTAAAAAGTATAATAAAACAGTTATTCTCTCATTCTTTCTCTCTTCCCTTGTCTTTATTCGTTGTTCTTTATTCTTATGCTTAATTCTTTCCCTTCCCGCAGCTTTTATGAACGAGTGAGTCACTTTGCACTCTATAGTTTCTGAAGTCTTCTGTGTAGTTCTTTGCACATATATTCCGTTGACCCTCATATAGATATAGCTTATAGTTGAATTATATTGGATGAAAATTGATTATTAAATTTACTAATGGAATTGACTTATGTGATTTAGGTTCACAGTAATTTCCTAAAAAGAGCTCTTTTTCTTAATCACCTTTAAGCAGAGGAGATTGATAGCTTAGAGACCTCAACATTTTCTACCACCGATTTTTAGACTTTGTAAGAAGCTTGAAATGTTAGATCGATTATTATCTAATCTAAGGGCAACATACCATGTTAAAAAGAACAGCATACAAGAGGAGACTTGTAAGGACAAGAAGGGTAACGTTAGATAATTCTCCGTTTTAATTTCTTTTGTACAACAGTAACTCTTCAATTTGTCACCAACAACCATGTCATTAAACTTGAGTTAGAGGGATGCCTGGAGAAATTGATGAATCACTGCTTACATAAAGACTTCAATGAGAGAAAGATTTTGAAAATTGTGGAGAAATCAACGAACGTCTCAATTTTTTACCGTCGCTCCTTTGGAAGAATTCCCTAAAATTTTTAGAGAGTAGTTGAGAGAAGAAACAAATCATCATGTTTGTGATAATCGCCTCTTGATCCTTAATGATAACCATCTTTTAATCCTGTATTTATATGATGCCATCTTTGCTAAATTTGATTCCAGCAGAAGACCCCAATTATATGAATATGTGATTAACCACCATATAGCTTTGGAGACTTATCTTTAATGTTTCTATAGGGATGCTCTGCATAGATAGGTCGTATTGTTACCTTTAGCAAAGTGATGGCATAATACCACTTACCACGAGTCTATCTATACAATACCTTTTGAACTGCTCTATGGTTAGCCCCCACCAGTATATGTTCATTATTTTGTAGGTGATTCTAATAATGTTTTTGGTAGATTAGGTGATGAAGGATAAGGAGATGGCTTTAGTGACAACAAAGTTCCACTTGAAGAGAGCACATAACCACATAAAACAACAAGCAGACAAGCGAAGCTTGGAGAGGGAGTTTGAGATAGGATAATAGGTTTTTCTCAAGCTTCAGCCATATAAGCAGCATTCGGTACAGAGGAGAAGTAACCAAAAAATTGCTCCACTATATTACAACACTTATCAATTGTTTGAAAGAGTAGGTAAGGTAGCCTATAAACTGTAACTTCCACCTAATACTCTCATTCATCCAATATTTAACATATCACAACTTAAGGCATGTGTATTAAATCAAAAGATAATAGCAACAAAGTTACCAATGACCCTCAAGCAAGTGGATAGGTCTTCTGCATAGTTCTTTGTGCATATATTCCTTTAACCCTCGTATAGTTGAAATATCTTAGGAATATCTATGGTTCGTTGTTGGTATTACTCATTTATCTGATTTTATTTTATAGAGGTGCCCGGAGGAATGGAAGGTTATAAGCGTCAACATAAGTGATTTGTATTGATTCTAGTCTTGTGTGCAATTTTAGTTAAATCGGTTATTTTAGACTTCTTATCCTCTACTTTGTCTGGATCATACAAAATCATTATCCTTCCATTATAATGATGAGGAAGGTTAGTTATTAACTCCCATTTTCTAGGAACAAAATTCAACTTTTTAGTTATAGTACCTTTAATCTTAGACTCCAAAATACCTATCATAGTAGGCTTATTTTCTAGAATATAGTGTTTGATTGCTGCTTGTTTTGGGGGCTATTCATTCCCTTAGCATTCCATGTTTCACTTGTCACCACAGTGCTTGAAGGATTTGTTTTGTCATACTGCCATCTTGAATAAAGATATGTTGCCTTGTCACTTCTTCACTTATTAGTTTCCCGTAATTCTCGGTTTGTTGAATCTGTTATGCATAGTTATTGTTTGATACTTGTAAGCCTTATAGCACCTAAGAGGAGGTGTGAATTTAATGTTTAAAAATTTATTTGCAAATTAAAACAACTTAAACACCTTAGACTAAAATCAATTAAATGAATTCTCTAACCAAAATTCAACCTAAATGATACGCCAAACTTTATGCCAATATTAAACAAATTCAATCAATAATAAAGCAAATACAAGCGCACAAATAAATAGAGATAAGGAAAGAGATAAACACCGAGATTTGTAAAGATTCGACAATCCCAAAGATAGACTACGTCCTCTTTCCAACTTTTTATTGGAAATTCACTAACAAACGAATCTTACTTTAAATGGGTGAAGAGTAACCTTTGCGACAATCTTGATTATAAGGCCAATAAGAACCTGTAAAACAATTTTGATTATAAGGTCAAGATGAACCTTTACAACAATCTTGATTCTAAGGCCAAAAGAAACCTTTAAAATCTTACTTTATGGTGAAGAGTAACCCACCAATCTTGTTCAAATGTCAAGAGAAACTTATTCAACAATTTTAAATTATAAGGGTTAAAAGGAACCTACAAATTTTACTTTTCAATGGGTGAAGAGTAACCCTTACAACACCATCAATTAGAACAATTTTTATCCCACAAAGATAGCCCCTAAAACAATCTCCCTTGAGCTTTAACACAAGCTTATATAACTTCTCAAATCTTAATCAAATTCAATATAAGAAAGTGGTTCAAATGCAACTAATACAATGCTTATGCCTTATGCTATGCCAATGCACATACAAAGCATAAAACAATGCAATTCATAATTAATGGTTAACTCAATTCAAATATTCTTTATCTTAGGTTAAGAGAAACCTACAAAATATATTTTAAAAGGTAAAGAGTAGCATATAATTCAATTAATAACCATCACAAATTAATTCTACTAATTATGTTAGTATACTATACCTTTAATGGTGTATCAATGAAACACAACCTATAAAATCAATTATGAAATTTCTAGATTCAATTAAAGAACTTGGCAGGCCTCCTAACACATTCACATATCATAAACATAAAAATTTATCCAAGCAAAACATAATTAAAGCCTCAAATAGTCTGATTTAATTTATATGAACATAAGCTGTCAAAACATGAACTCTATATTTTTCACCCTATATATATATATGAATTTAATCAATAAAATGATGCAAAATAATTGCTATGAACCTACTGCAACCTCAATCTATATGTTAATAAAAAATTGCAGCAGCAAACACAATTTTAAAGCATCAAACAAGCGAATTAAACCAACACCAAAGCAAAAAATGTCAAACTTAGACAGCTTTGGTGTGACTTGGAAAATAAGGCTTAAACAACCAATATAATGACTTAAAAATCAAACAAAAATACTAGCAATCTCTTAAGACATTAAAAATTTGAAAACAACAGATTTGCAGCACCAAAAAGAAGTTTAAGAGCCATATCTAAATTAACAAAGAAGTTGCACAAAAACTTGATAGTTTAAGTGTTATGTGTTCTTATACCTCAAATAACCTTTTCAAGTGCCTAAAAATCAAAGTAAAAGTTTTTTTTGCACTCTTAAGACTTAAAAAAATCATTTATAATAATTTTGAAGTAAGAAAAGTATATTTGTATGCTCAAATTTGAAAAACACAAAACTGAACTAAAATAGAGACAGTTTGGTAAGAGGGGTTTTAAGAGTTTGAAATAAACAATTGTTTATATCTAAGCTAATTGAAAACAACAATTTTTCTGCACTAGAAACTGATTTAAAACATGAAATTCAAAGAAAGATAAAGACAGTACAAAAATAGAGAGAGATTGAGAGATTTTAATCTTATTATTTTGTTTTCAGAGCATCAAGAGAGGTTACAAATGTTTAAAAATGATATTTTTAGTATTATGAAAGGCTTAGAGACGTTGGTTAATAAAAACTAACTATTTAGGAAGTTAAAAAGATGTTAAGACAAAAAAAACCAATCGTTGCATAGCAGGAACTAATATGGTGGTCTATAAGGATGAATACGACGCCCCTCAATCTACTGTATTGGTTTCTGGAAATAGACCCAATACAAGGGTTTGGACAGCTTGTCGTATTGCCTCTCAGCCCGCCATATTGTCTCCAGAAAACTATAATACAAGTTACAAACAAGCTCCAGTCCTATCTTAGTATCAATCTAACATGAACTAGACTTCAAACAAATTTTGAACCATGTATCAAGACTATATGAATGATAAAAACACATCAATCAATTTTAAATTATGAATTGCCCTTTGAATTGAGAAAATATGTAACTTTGACATTTCAAATGCAATGTATGATTTAAACTGATTCAAAACATTTCATAAACCAAAATTTATATCACAACTAAATTCACCTAGATTCAAACACACATAAATAAGTTCAATCATCAATTCAATTCACTTAAAAAAAACATTAAGAAGTATACATTAAAACAATTTAATACATTTTAACTTAATTATACGACATTTAGCCTATATACCACTCTAATTCAATTTCTAATATGGAAAATATTATAATCAAATCCAATTGATCACAAAAACCATAATTCAACTCTTTTATGCCTATATGCAAATGTGAGAGCCTTTTTTAATAATTGATTAAGAATCAAATTTAGGACTCTTACACCTTAAACCCTTTTTCTAAACCTATCTAAACTTGTTTTTTATTCTCTTGATCATCACTCTTGATCATTACTTGATCTTCAATCCTTATCTATTTTTAATCATCCAATAATTGAACTCCACAATTATGTCCTTATACTTTAAACATTAACTTATCTTATAAACGCATTAAAAACTTAAATATTAGTGATCAACAATGTTTTATCATCATCAAAACACATAATTGAAATCTCCTGGGTTTAACAATGCGGACTGTTTTGCATTTCCTAGACTGCTTGATGGTACTGTCCTGATGAATTTATTCACCTGATCAATTCTTGTTTTTTCCAATGATTAAAAAACCAAATCAGACCGGTCAGTTCGACCCAGTTAATTTGGAACCAGTTAGTTTACTGGTTATATTTCATTTAAAAATCGTTATATTAAAAAACCAGAGGGTTAAAGGTCAGACCAGTCGGTTCGACCTGTTCGACCCGGTTTAAATCACTAATTTAACTGGTTTAACCCGTTAGTCTGACCCTTTTAAACCTAATTCAGCCTAACTCACCTCTCTACTTTTTTTTTAAATTTTTTATTTTAACCTACTCTTCCAACCTATTTTTTACTTTTTAATTATTTTTATTATCTATTAAATCTTTTATTTTTATTTTTATTTAATTCTTATATGATATTAT
>JAOXYD010115314.1:0-11351 GCA_028565735.1 Pinacopodium congolense | reverse complement strand
AGTAACTTTTAATCCATGTCATTTAACTGAAGTCCCAAACCAACCTAGCTTATAAGTACCAAAGCAATTCAAATTCACATTCTCATAAATGATTACCCCATCATCCCTGTAATACCTTCAAGCCCTTAAGTATTAGTCACACATATTTAAATAAACTAAAATAAAGATTAAACAAGCACAATTCATACTTAATTAAATAAAACTAAGGTTGAAAATTTTAGAACACTAAAGGAAAAACACAATTCAACAGTTAAACTAATACAAACTAAATTTAACTATACTACTAATTAATTAGTTAAAACCTAATTCAACAAAACTCAACTTAATATTCTAAACAAAAATTCTATCATATAAAATTGAATAAACATTGATTTATATCCTAAAAACATGCATAAATCCCAACTATCAAACATATATTAACTAAAAACATTAATAAGAAATGCAAACTATTAACTAACACTTCACACAACTTAATATTTAACAAAGATAAACCTAAAAATATAAAATTCAAAGCTTAAAAAAGTAAAATATAAGCTGAAATTTTAAAATTAAAAAGCTCCATTCATATATAAATAAACATAGTTCCAAACATTGACAAGAAATTAAACTATAAACTTATAAACAAATAATCCAATGCTATTACCTAAGAAAACATTAAACCAAAGAACTAAATAGCTTAGTATTTGGTCAAATGAACAAAGCATGAAACATATTACCTAAGAGTAAAATTCGGACATGGAGTGAAAGAAAACAGACATTTGGATATGAGCAAGCAACATTTGAAAATGGAAGAAAGTGAAAATACAAGGAAACCAACGAAACAACAAGATCGAAGCATGATCAGTGTAATAATTCAAATTAAATCCAAAAAGAGTGGTTGATGGCTAAGGGCTAGCTTGATTCTCCTGAAAAGCTCCCCTTCTCTTATGCTACCGAATTTTGTTATGACTCCAAGCTCCAAGTTGGATCCACCTTGCAACAACTAGTCTCTAGTCATCCACTCTTTTTAGGAAAGCTTTAATTTCCAAGAGTTTAGGAAGAAAAAAATGTCACCCACCATTCTTGATTTGGCCTTTTACTCCTGTCGTCTCCCATGTTTATTAGAATGCTTGATTTCCAAGAGTTAGAACAAGACAAAATACTTCCTCCTCTTTTTTTCCCAAGCCTTTTCTTTTTATGTTTTGTTTTTTGTTTCTTACTTCCACCCTAGAGCTGCGGGTTTGTTAGCCATGAAAGCCTTTTTTTTCCTTCATCAAAACGTTGCACTCCTTTTTTTCCATTTGATGAAATGTTTTCGTCTCCAATAAAGAGCTCCTCAAAATGTCGGTCTCCTCTCATGCATTTCATGCCAAAGCAAGCCACCTGCCAACACATTTCAAGCCA
Organism: Pinacopodium congolense; assembly: GCA_028565735.1. NCBI lineage: Eukaryota > Viridiplantae > Streptophyta > Magnoliopsida > Malpighiales > Erythroxylaceae > Pinacopodium > Pinacopodium congolense. The sequence continues at coordinate 9,968 of JAOXYD010115314.1, read as the reverse complement.
AAGCTCTTGCCTTTGTTAAACATTTTAGCTATCATTTCATTCCTTGTTAAATTATCCAAGTGTTGCATTTTGAAGGAGCAAGAAAAGCTCCATTTAATCATGTGATATGCTCCTTTCTTTTCTTAATCCATAATTTGACGTTTTGCTCTTTTCTTTTCCAAACTTCATGTTTTGATCCATATCATATGCTAAGATAATAAACCTGTCTTTAAGCACAATATAACACAAATTAAGTACTTTTGTATAAAAAATAATAATGAATTCAAATGAAATAACATCTAAAAACTTAACCAAATTCATTCCTATCAATTTCGTAGTACTCGATTTTGAGGAGGATATGAGCTATCCATCAATCCTTGGTAGGCCTTTCATGAACATTGGAAGGGTGTTGATTGATATCCATAATGTAAAGTTAGTCCTTCATATTGGTGATGAGAAAGTAAAGTTTAATACAAGCAAGAAATTGAAAATTTTGACAAAGGAAAGTACTTATATGAAGGTAGATGTGATTGATGAGTATGGAAAGGAGCAAGAGGTGAAACGGAAGAAAGAGATAGTTTTGAAAGGTGATGAACAAAATGAGAAGGAGGAGGAGTTGGGTAATGAGTTAAAACAAGAACTTTTAGGAAGAACGAATACCCCTATTCCATTCTCCTTTGTGAGACCACCCATGCTTAAGTTACAATCTTTACTTTCAAACTTGAGACATGCCTCGTTGCGTGAGGAAAAAACAAAACCTATGGTTATTTCTAGTAAATTAATTTTGTAATAAGAGAAAAGGGTAGATAAGATGAGAAAGAAGAGGATTAATCCATGGTTGAAGTTGTTCCCCTGTAAGCTCAAGGCTCGATTGAGAAAATCATTTAAAGTTGTGCAAGTTTACATGCATAGGAGCTCAGGGTGGAAGACTCAAAGGGAAAAATGATCAAGTTTATTGGGTATCATGGCAAGTTATATCTTGGAGACTTTCTGTCAAAAGAAAAAGGAGTAAATTCTTTCCTTTTATTTTATTAAAGGCTTGAAGCACGGTCAAGCTCATGACATTAAATGAAGCATGTTATTACTAATTCATATGTTGTTTAATGCATTATTTTCATTTTTTCTTATGCTTAGATTGTGTTTTCTTGAGTTTGATTTGTAAGTCCTATGTCACCTAAGAGGGGGTTGAATTGGGTGTTTAAAATTTTCTTTCCAAATTTAAACTAATTAAACACCTTAGGCCAATTTTAATTAAATACAATCTCTAACCAAAATTCAACCTATTATTATGGCAATATTCTATTCATAATAAAACAAACACAAGTGCATAAAATTAAAGAGAGAAGGGAAGAGAAGAACACTAAATTTATAAAGGTTTGCTTACCTTAAAGATAGACTACGTCTTCTATCCAACTATGTGTTGAAAATTTACTAACAATAATCTTACTTTAATTGGGTGAAGAGTAACCCATACAAAAATCTTGTTTACAATGCCAAGAGAAACCTTTACAATCTTATTTTAAGAGTGAAGAGTAACCCGATACAACCTTATTCATAAAGGTCAAAAGGAACCCAACAATCTTAATTTCTAGTGGATGAAGAGTAATCCTTATAACAACAATCAAATTATACAACTTTTGTTCCACACATATAGCCCCTAAACTAAGCTCCTTTAAGCCTCAACACAAGTTTATATAGCTTATTAAAAACTTGATCAAAATCAATTCAAGAAAAGGCTTAAATACAACCAATGCAATGTCAATGCCTTATGCAATCTTTAATACACATATATAACATTAAACAATCCAATTCACATTCAAATATCAATGCAACTCATATTTTGTTTTATATAGGTCAAGAGCAGCCTTTTAACAATATTTTTAATGGTAAAGAGGATCCTTAAATCAATCACAACAATTAACAAAGCAAATCTCCCAAGTTAGCAACCAAAACACATCTTCTATAGTGTTTCACTAAAGATCCTGCAATATGACCAATTTTGAAATTTTTATAGGCTAATAAAAATTATGAAAAGCCTCCCTATACCTCGATAGCTCATACACAATTAACTTGATCCACTAAAAATTTTATTATAATATCAAATGATCATATTTAAATTATATATGCCTAAAAAGAAACGATTTTAACCAATCAAATGGCATGAAATCAACAAAACAAACCTACTAGAACATTTATCTATCAATTAACAATAAATCACGATAATAAAAATAAATTTAACACATCAATCGGATGAACTAAATCAAGACTAAAGTAAGAACTGTCAAACTTAGATAGTTCTACAGCAATCTGCAAAATTGATCTTAAAAAACAATATAATATCTTAAAAATTACAACAAAAACTCTAAGACACTCCTGAAACCTTAAGAAAATAGAAAACAACAAACTTAATCACCTAGAAACTAATTAGGATTAATAAAATTGAAGACTACATGATATAAACCAAAACTTCATCTTTGAAATAACGAAATAAGCTTTATAAAATTCAATACTTTGCTCAATCAAACTTTTGGACACTTAAACAAACTAAGAATAACAATTTTGAACCCCCCAAAAATAGATTAAAATGATGAAAGATGAGATTGAACTAAGAGCAGTGAAAGCTTTGATAGTTTTGGTAAGCAAAATTATGAAGGCTTGAAACACACAAATTAATCACTTAAAAATTCAAAAGAAAGCTCAATGAACTTTGTCTATATCTAAACAACCTATAAAATTAAGTTTACTGCACTAGAAACAAAATTAAAACATGAAAATCAAGGTTAAATGAAAACGGTGAAGAAATATAAATAGCTTTGGTGTTTGGGATAATTTGATCTTGTAAAGAGTTTTTCAGAGCATCAAGAAGTGATAAAAATGTTTAGGAATGGTATATATAGTGTTAAAAAGGGGTTGGAGACATTAGAAACAAGAACTAGCCATTTAGGACAAAAAAATGCTGTTGAAAACCCATAAAATCAATTAGCCGTTAAGTTGTCAGGACTAATACGGTGGTTTTTGGGAGGTATACGATGCCCTACAGCCCGCCGTATAGTTCACTATGAAACAGGGCCAATACAACACCCTTCAACCTATCGTATTGCTTATATTAACCCGCCGTATTGCTCCAGAAACATATAAAATACTCACCAACTTAATTCTAAATCTTTTTAAACACTTCCCTAACATTAATTAACATCTCAAGCAAGTTTTAAAATATAATTTAAGACTATTTGAAACATTAAAACCTATCAATTAATACAAACATAAGAATTGTCTTGATTATGAAAAAATTTTATTCTTAAACATCTTTAAAAATTTTCAAAAATTTTAAAAACCAAAATTCGCATCATAATTGTATTCAAACATATTTAAACACATATAAATAGCTTTAATCAATAATTCAGTTCACTTAAATCATTAAGAAGCATATACTGATACAATTCATCACATTACTTCTTGATTATGTAACATTTAGCTTATATGTCATTTTAATTCAATTTTTAATATGATGATATCATAATCAAATTCAGTTAATCACTAAAAATACAATTCAAATCATATATGCAATTGATCATGAAAATATGATAAGCAAATGTGAGGAACTTTTTCAAACATTGATTAAGATCAAGTTTAGGAAACTTACAAAGAAACTTTCCTAAACCTATCTAAACTTGATCTTCTTGAATTGATCTTTACTCTTGATCATCTAATGCTTGAGCTCTTTTACCTTAGTCTTTACAAACATATTCTTTCACTTTAAACATTTACCTATCTTAATTACACGTCAAAACCCAAACATTAATAATAATAATATCTTTTCATCATCAAAACACATGATTAGAACCTATTTGGTTCAACATGATTAATGTTTTTAGGTTAAATTTGATGTTATTTCTTGAATTTGAAGGCTTGATGTGAGTGTATAACATGTGGGAGCTCATTTAGTGCAAAACTAGGCTAGAATAAATGTATCCCTTTGTCACCCTCATGCACAAGCACAAGGGTGATAGAAAACTAGCAAAGGCCTCTATCAAGATCATGCATAAGCACGATCATGATAGGCATCCTTGACTACTTCAAGTTTTGCTCTTCAAAACCTTATCCCACTCTATATTTTTAGTTCTTTTCTTTTCCACCATTTCCCTCTCACCCTAGTCGGCCCTAGCATCATATTTTCCAGCCTCCCTAGTCTACTTTTCATTAAATCTTTATGAGTTCTGGCATATTCTTCACTAAAACTACATAATTTCTGCAAATTTCTTCTCGTCTTCTACTTTTTATTGTTATTCACGTTTCTTTTGCTATTTAATGGCATCTCACATCTATCTTGGTATTTTCTTTGTCTCTTATTTCTTTTTTGTAGATTTTGGTTCTCCATGGCATAAAAAAAGAAGAATATTGTAAGAAAATCCATCTCTCCTATCCAAGCTGAAGTTGTAGGGTGTGGACCAAGGAATATTACATCTAACTATAGAGGCTTATTTCCCATCTTTTCCAAGGAAGAAGGGATATGTTCATGGACTTCACTTTACACCCAAGATAGAACGAGCTTATATCTCCTTTCTTCAACATCTTTAAGTCATATGGAATGGAATAAACTTTCTCAAGCCATGCCTACACGTAGACTTCAATTTTCAAAGGAATCAAATTCTATTTCCATTTTAATACTTTTTATGATTGAATTGCTTTCATTCTCTACATTGAGTATAATTTGGTTTAAGTGTGAGGGGAAGATAAGCTTGAACATACTTTGTCATTTATTCATACACTTTATTTGTTACAGGTTCATTAGGAATGACTTGGATGTCTTGTCTTAAAATGATTAAAATTGGGAGTTGATTGTTAATTGTGGTATTTTAATTTCATCAATATTTTTGATGGTGTGAGCATTGAACAATTATTGAGTGATTTTTAACCTATATTTTTTTCTTTTGTTGTTAATTTTAAGTGATTTGCATGTATTATTGAGGATCCATATATATAGTTTAATACTTTTAGGGACCTTTCATATGATTGTTATGTTAAGTTGGAGTGGGTTGTTTGCATCAATAATTAAAAAGAAACATATATGTGATTAATTAAAGTACGCAAAATTTTTCACTCCACTGGCTTCACATAAAAAGATGAAGTTAAAGAGAGATGTTAGTGTAAGGTGATTTAGTTAAGTAATCAGAAATGTATCCCACAAAACATGCACCTTCGCATTAAAAGGTTAGGTAACCTCCTAACAAAGCTAATAGAGTATTCTAATTGAGTAATCAGAGGTGTCCCTCACAAGATGTGCACCTTGATGTCAAAAGGCTAGGTGACCTCTAAATAAAAATGCTCCAATTGTAAGTTATGTTATGCTATATTATGTCAAACATCCTTGATTTATTTTACATGATGATTTATATAAAACTACTTAGGTACTTTATATTATGTATAAAGGTTGCTTTTTTACTATCAATGTGATTATATGCAATAATAAAGCTTTTGTCATGAAGGAATAGTTATTTGTGAGCTAAATCAAATGCATTGAATAATTTTTATTTTTATTTAGTTAACTTTTAACTCTTGATTAATGTTATTTTGAGTAGATGCTTAAGTTGTTACTTGAGGATAAGTAATAATTCAAGTGTGGGGATATTTGATAGCACCTTAACCATACATCTTCATAATGATTATCTTAGGCTTTAGAGGTAATTCCATGTAATTTGAGTGCACATTTGATTAACTCTTGAATAAGATGTTGTTTATATTGCTTTTGATGATTGTTCATGTTATGCAGGATTTTGGGGAGCTTGCTAATGAGCTTTTGGAAGTAGAACAGATGTGGAATCAATTTGAGGAGTTAGTGCATCAAGTTATAAAGTTCAAGATCAAATATCAAGGATATATGATGAGCCATGAAGAGTGAATAAAGAGAAGAGTAAGAGAAGCTCAAACAAGCACTGGTTTTAGTATAGGTGACTTTCATATTTAATTAGGTGCACTTCTAAAACTCAGATTGTTATGAAATTTTATGGGATACAACAACTTCATGTGAGGAATCTACATGTCAAATTTAATGACCATCATTAGTATGTAAGAGAAGTTATATAAAAATGACCAAGAAGAGTTGAAAGTTGGAAAATCTTGAGCCTTTTTGGTGCATGATCGTGCAACTGCTTAGAGCTAACATTCTGTCACCCTCGTGCTTGTGCACAAAGGTGACAAAGGAGATAAAGTCGTGACGTGTCCAACACGGGTTTTTACAACTTGAAGGCTACTTTTGGACATCTTTAAAGGTTATAAACCTTAGGAGCCACCAGATGTCGTTAAGGAACTCACAAAAAAGGGAAAGAAGAAGATTTTGATGACCACCCAAAGAAGGTTTTGGTGGCTAACTAAAAGAGGAAACATCATCAACCTTGAGATTCATTAAGAGACATCAACTTCCAGATTTTCTAGCATTAAGGGAGTGAAGAGAAGAGTTCCAAGCTTCACATAGTTTCACTGTTTTCTCTCTTTTCTACTTTTTTATATGGAAAATATGTTAATTGGGTATCTTATGAACATTATAAGTGGCTGAACCATATTGTAGGGATTTTTTTTTGAACTATTTTGTTAAACTCTTATTTATTAATTCAATGAAATGATATTTGTGATATTTATCATACTTAAATCTTACAATAGATTGAGATATTGAGCTTGGTAATTTTTGTTGAATGTACATTAAAAGTTGAAACTCAATATACTTATAAATATTAGGTTTATTAATTGATTAAAGAGATATCTTGGTTGATTAATAGATTGTGTATAAGATTGCTTCACATGTAGTTGGATTTCTAAGAAAAGTTTTGTAGATTGAGAGATTGTAAGACTAATTATATTTTATTCAATTAGGAAAAATTAGTTACACCTTGAGAAAGGATGACTAAGGCATTAGTATATCTTAAGTTAACATAATTAAATCAATAAGCTAATAGAGAAACAAAATAAGGATAAAAGTGATTCCTAGTCTTCAATATTGAATTCGCAAATTACTGCACTTTGTTCTTCAATTTTATAAGTTATTTACTTTGTTTAATTTTTCAATTCTTACTATTTGATTTTATGCCTTAGATAAAATGTAATTTAAATCGTTAAGTGGTTAAACCTAATCCCTGTGGGACGATATTTGTTATATTACAAGTTTACGACTTGTTTATTTCTAATATTAACTTTAAAAGAATTAGCAATTGCCAGTGATATTAAATTTTGAGGATTTTTACTAATTATATGTATATAGAGAAATTTTCAAGATATCATGAATCCCGAAAATATCCTGTACACTTTAACTAGGAACCTAAAGTGGTGGCGAAGTATTCTAGGTGGTGGGAGATATCCTGTATTAGTTAGATAAGCATTAAGCACTAGGGTGATGCCAAGGTTGCAAGTGAAAAGTATCATATGCTTGTTATATTGATATTATATATATATATATATATATATATATCCATATAGAGAATAATATGTGACCATGATGAGATAAAGTGATATATTAGCAAACCATTAGATATAGTCCTAATAGGTTAAGTAAGGCCCTGATAGGAAAAAGAAAAAATATATCTTAATATCCATTAAAGAATAATAAATTGTGTAAAATTATATCATATCCAATGTTCATGATGCATATGATTTTGTGCTGATAGTATAGTTATATGATTTATGATATAAGTTTTGTTGTATGATTTTTAGTGATATATTTTATTGTTATCTAAAATGTGTTGTGTAAAAAGATACATTTTAATTACTCTTATGAGTTAAAAGTTCACTCTTTACTCGCTAAATTTTTTAGGAGATAAGTAGTAAAGTTTAATCAATTCCTTGATGATCAAGCCTCTACATCTCTATAAGTATGTCAACCAAGTAGCAAAGTCATACAATAATTTTTTATTACATTTGTCTTGATACATTAAGTGATAGATAATTTTTGATGAATTTTATGATAGATTATTAACGCTTCATTACTCACTCATTTTGATTTTTGATTAATGGATACTTTTGTATTAGATTATTTGACACTTTAGATATATTGATATTGTATAAAAAAAGGGGCTTTATGCATTGCTTAAAGGAATGAATATGGAAATTTAATTTTTATTATCTTGAAATTAGGGATTGAATTCCTATCGATTGTCATTTAAGGCACTTTAAATTGGGAAATTGGACATTTTGACAAAAGGGATTACATTCAGACTTTAGACATTTTTTGGTTTTTAATTAAAGCTTGTGACTTGATGAACGTTAGTAAATGTGAAAATCCTTCACTTGCTCTATTGGGCTTACAAATGAAACTCTTATTAACGTGCTCAAAGATCATCAATTAGTAAAGAGATTAAGCTCCACTTTAGAATTGAGAACAAACCTTTTTCATGTTAATGCACTAGGTTATTTGTTTCAAGAGCTAGGCTATTTTTTCACTAAGTTAGATTTTCAATCTTTTCCTACACTACTTGGCTAATATGGTCATTTCATACCGAATTAACAAATGATGCTTCTTTATACTTCATTTTTGTTCAATTTTTTAATTTTAGACAATAATGCATCTTTTATTTTATCAATTATTCTTACAATTTTTTAAAATAATTGAAAAAAAATGTAATGTGATACTTTAATTTCATCAAAAAATAATAAAAATAAAATCATTTAGTATTAAGTAGGTTAATATTTTTGTTAAATTTATTTTGTTTTGACATGATTTTGATTAGGTCATTCCATGTGCTCTTTTAGTCATTTGTTAGTTTATCTTAAAATTAAAAGTAGAATTCTAAATAAATTTAACTTAATTGAAAAAAATTAATGTAGAAGCCAAATTTAGAAATTCAAGCAAATTATGAACTAGAAAATAGTTAAATTTTAAAGAGAGATATGGCTGCAATTATGGAAGAAATTATTTGAAAAAGTAGGAAGAAGAAGGGTTGGTTATAGAAATAAAGAAAATCAAAATGCCTAGCGATGAAAAATAAAATAGTTCGTGTTAAAAATAGGAGAAGAAAAAGCACCAAACAATGTTTGAATTAGAACAAAGCATGTGAGGTGTAAGTTGCAAAATTATAACGGAGGAAGGAAAAGGTACAACATGTATTATTGGTGAGTCAAAGTGATGCCTATAGGTATGAAGGAGGGCGGCAAAATGGCGTGCATAAGTAAGAAAAAAAAACATAAAATGCAAAACGGGAAGAAAAAATATCCATGTTTTAAAAATCGAACCAGATATCGAATTGGTAAAGAGAGAAGTTTAAGGTTTACAAGTTTGACCAATATTATACCATTATAAATCTGATATTGAACCAACATAAAATAATAAAGTGTATAAATTATTAAAATAATTAAATATATGTAACAAAATTAAATATATGATTAAAATAGAAATAAAACATCAATATCTATTAATGTATAATTAATAATAATAATTTTAAGAGTAAATATCAAATCACTCATGAACTTTTTCAATGTTTAAACACCTCCTGTATTTTAAAAAATATCTCAGACCTTATATACTTTACAATAATTTAAAAGAACCCTTTGGAGACTATTCTGAGTAGGTCTCACATGACATGGCGCCGACATGACAGAGTTACTGATGTGGCTGATGACATGGTAGTATGACGTGATAGGTGATATGACATGGGGTGCAGTGAAATTTTTTCATAGTTTAGGGGGTGTGTATGAAATTTTTCAAAGTTAAGAGGGATGTGTATGAAATTTGGAAAAATCATAAAATATAATTTATCATATTTTCTTTTCTAGTATATTTATATTTAAAATAATCTTAGGATAAAATTTCAAAATTTTGAATAATGAAAATAATTATTTCAAAGAGATACATTTCATTATATCTACTTTATTATATATATAAATTCATAAATGATCAATTAATACTATTTTTTAGATATGGTTTAATTTAACTCCAATTAATTAATTAATTAATTAATTTGTTATAATTTAAAAAATATTAATTGATAACTCAAATCAAATTAACT
>JAOXYD010115303.1:0-11351 GCA_028565735.1 Pinacopodium congolense | reverse complement strand
TTCCGGTTACGGTTTAGAACCATTGATCACGGTTACGGTTTTTAAACCTTAACCGTCGGTTGTTAAACCGACAGTTAGCTGGTTAGAAACCTAACCGTGGTCAGAGCTATTTCAAATGTTTATTGTAAAGAATGAATGAATACATTTTTTATTGTGTGTGAAATGCTTGCTTTAAGGAATAAAAATCACTATAAATGGTTGATTAGGATTGGTTGACTAAGAGAGAGTGAAAATTTTTTAAGAAACATGGAGAGAAGTGGAAAAAATGAGTGAAAATGGGGTACTGGGGAATTTTTAAAACACCTGGTATAGCTTCCATGGTTTCAGTCACAGGCATGACTTATGCCGTGGAGTTTATTGCATATAACACCTAAATAAGACCTAAAAACCATGGCCTTGAACCCATTTTTATAGTCGTGAAACAAGAAATGGAACATACTATTTACTTTTTAAAATTTCATAAAATTTTAACCAATTTGAGATATAAAACTTCCTTAATGCATTCCTTAAAAAAAATATTCACAAATGGATCAACTTAGCAACCAAAATTGGCAAGAATTTCTAAGAAAAATAAAACACAAACATAAATGCAAATGCAATCAAATGACATATACAAAAATTCAAACCTAAACACAATAAATTATAAGAAACAAAGTACAAAACTACTAGAAGAGGTAAAAGAAATCTAGTTTTCCTCTGAACAAGTGCTTATTTAACATCACAAGCTCAACGACCTCAATAAATTGATCATTTTGTAGTCTTTTTACTTTGACCAGCTATTTCTTCCTTTTCTCATTTGAGCCTCATAAATCCTTGTAAGCTTTATTTCTTTATTCATCAAGTTCCACTAATTAAAAGGTAGAATTTTTCTCAACTCGTTAATGCTTAGGACTCGACGTCATCATCATCTCAAACTTCCATGAATCATGTGTTGCATTACTTGCATAACATTCAAAGTTCTTACATTAGTCATTTCTAAAAAACAAGAATGTTCTTTCTTATTATTAGATGAATTATTTGATTTTGAAGTGGTAAAAGTGGTAAAAGTAATTACTTCATCCTTAATCTTAAGGATCAATTTCCTTTCTTGCATGTCCATTAAAGCCTTTACAATTATTAAAAATGGCCTGACTAGGATTAAAGGAATTTCATCTTCATTCTCCATATCTAAGATAAAAAAATATACTGGAACATAAACCTATTTATTTTGCCAACACAACCTCTACAATACCTTTAAGATATTTTATCAATCTATTAGCTAGATCCTAGTGAATTTCATGATCTTTAATCCTAGCTCATAAAACATGTTATGGGACATCAAATTGATGTTGACCCCTAAATTGACTAAAGTTTCATATAAGGTCAAGCTACCAATAATATAAGGAATCGAAAAAATCCTTATATTATTTAGCTTTTAAGGAATTTTGCTTACAAATATAGCTAAACATTCTTCATATAATGTTTCCATCAATGAATCCTTTGTCTTCTTTTAGTTCAAGAGGAGCTCTCTTATGAACTTCGCATATTTTGGCACTTGAAAAAGAGATTCAACAAGATGAATTTTAATATGTAATGTCTTAAAAAAGCTAGAAATTTACATGATTATTCCACTTGTTTATTAGTATGTAGCTTGCTTATGTAAGGAATTTGTGGTTGGACTTCTTCACTTCCTTCTTATTCTGACTAGTATTCTCTTTGGTTATGTTCTGTTTAAGAGTTATCTCCTTAAAGTTCTTTGTGTTGAACCAAAGGTAGTTCCACCTTTGTTATGATGATGATCGAACGACTTTTTACTAATATATGTGTTAAGTTTACTGTGCTAAGATAGGTTTGATATAAACAAGTCATGGAGATGCATATTATAGAAACATGATGTGAAGCTTTAAAATTGAAAAACATGACTTGAAGTTTACATTAAGGCATTGAAGTATGTCAAGATGGTTGGGGATAAAGATTGAGACAGAAACACTGGATTAAGATAATTGATGGAAGGAAGATCCAACATAGTAGAAATTATAAGTTTTAGGTTATAAGTTTTTGTGTCATTTTCCTTGGTCATACTACATTTTTAAACATCATGTATATTGCATTTGTGTTTAGGTGGCTTTGTATAGGATGCATAATCAAGCGTTGTAGTATGATTATAGTGTAAAAATCCTTGTGATACATGGATGAGTTAATGCTTATATGTGATTGTATGCATTTTAATTGAACAAATGAATGATTAGGTCAAATGATTAGTGAATACAAGATTGCGATTTGGTAAGAATTATATCTTGTGTTAAAATGAATGTATAAGTCAAATGAAGCGGTTAGAATATGTGAAGTAATTAAATGTTATGTGAATTGTAAAATTGTGAAATATGGTAATAATATGATAGATGAAAATTGAAATTGGTTACCATAAGTGATTAAGGAAATATGGTAAATTAAATTGTATTAAGATGTGTTTGAAGATGGTTTGGAATATGTTAGAATATGAATGAATGGGTTCAGAAAATGCTTATAGAGTTAGAATATCTTTGGGGGTGGTTTGGAGTTGTTTTTGTCAAGTTTTGATGGGTTTTTCAGGATGCAAAATAATGGTTCATTACAGGATCAACACTACCATTATGTAACCCACGTCAAACTAGGCTATAATGGAGGTACATTAATAGCATCATTGTTGCTCAATTTTAATTACCATTAATGTATGGATTTTGAGCTCCAATAGTTATTTTTCAAAAAATATTATTTTAATGCTTTAGAACTTTTCTCAATGGTAAAAAATTTCTAGTTTGAGGTTTACCACATATAAATAGGCATTTTGCATGATTTTTATGCATTAGGTATGTGGAAAACATTCATATAAAGAGATTAAGCATTTGTGAGCTTTGTTGATAAGTTTTTGGTGAAGTTTTATTACGTTTTATATGAGTGTTAAGAAGTTGTTTTGAGTTTGATATTGCATTAATTCTAAGTATGGTTAAGGTCCTTATATTCCCTAGTTAAACTAAGAGTGATAAGGTTTTTAGGTGTTTTAAGAACTGTGTATATGAGAAGTAAAGTTTGCAAGTTGAAAATATTAATAGTGATTTTTGTAAGTAAGGTTAACCTTAAGCCATAAAAAGGAGAATATAGTGAGGTTATCATTGAGCCTTAAAAAAAGGAGTGTGAGCGATAGATTATTCTTGAGCCCAGAAAAAAAAAGGAAAGGTTATCCTTCAACCTTAAAAAGGAGATGCATTTTTAATGATGTATTTCTTTTATTATAGTGAAATTTTCAACAAGGATTTTTAGGGACTGAATGGAAGAGAAAGTGAACATCTTTGAACTAATATAATTTTTTTTTGTTCTCTCTTCCTTTACTCTTTTGCATTTATGCATTTATTTCATAAAGTGTTATATATTTTTTATTCAATTGTTAGTTAGGTTTCGCTTGATTATTTTTTTAACTTGGTGAATTAAGAAATAAGTTTTAAATATTGTTTAGCTTTCGCTTAGTAAAGAATATTTTTGAATTTAGGTTGAAAAACTAGAAGAAATTTTTGATCCGTAAATTATCCCCTCTTAAGTGGCATAGGACCAACAATTGGTATCGGAATCTAGGGTTCACATAGAATTAATTCTAGTGAATTAGTGAGTAAAGATAAATTTTCACTTTAGGAGATGACATAGATGTACACCCTTTGCTTGATGAAGATTAGTATTTATCTTTTAAAAATAGAATTAAGACTTTTATGCTGGGTGGTAGTACAAGTTTTTGGAAAATAGTTATAAAACGTCCCCATGTTGGCACACAATTATTAAATCGTCAAATATTTTTTAAGGATGAAAAGGAATTGGATGACAAAGATATGGATTTAGTATTTGTAAATAACAAAGTCTTGAATATTTTACATTGTGCATTAGATAAAAATGTTTTTGATAAAGTTTAAAAGTATACATCGACTAGTGAAATATGGTGTAGATAAGAAGATTTATATGAAGCTCCTAAACATTTTTAAAAAGGGAGGAATGACCTTCCCAAAAAAAAAAAAAAAAACACCTAACACAAGTGTTAAAGAGCATGAAGAGGTGCTCTTTAGTATAATTACTTATACAAATTATGAACCTCTTACTAGTTAATGCGTGCAAAGTGTACTTAAGTTTTAATGAAATATAAATCCAAGAATCTAAAAAAAACACTACTAAGACACGGAAATGGAGAAGTGCACCTTTTGTAGTATAGTATAGTTACTATAAGTTTGGATTATCAATCTAAGAGGATTGTAAACTACTAGAGAATTCATATAAATCTTATATGGCACCTAAGAGAGGGGTTAGTTAGGAGAAAAAATATTTTGTAAAATATAGAAACTTTATCTAAATTGAAAAGATAAACAAAAGAATATCCAAACAAGATAAAGTTGTTATATAAAATTAAAAGCAATAAAGAAGAAATATACATTACCGAATTTGATTACACTTTTCTTAACTATAAGTTCCTTTTGTGGCTCAAGGATAACCTGCTCATTCTTTTTCTAAAGCTTATGAATAACTTTGTCTAATTCTTTTTCTAAAGCTTAAGAATAACCTTACTAAGATAATATAAAATAAATGGGTCACTTAAAAACACTTTTGGTATAAAAATAGGCCCTCAACATTTTAAAACAAATAGCCTCACATAATTCCACTTGAATACTAACACAAATAGGAGACTTGGAATACACTTAGATCATTGAAAACTCGTTGTTCTATTTTTCTCTTGCTAATCACACATATTTATAGTCAATCTTGATCAATTAGCTGTTACTGTAGAGATCCAAAGTTCATCTCCAATGTCCATCTTCATTAACTCTTATTACCATTGTAAAATAAGATCATTCCTGATCTTTTGCTCTGGAATCATCTTCGTTCAGCCTACTAATAGGAGATGGTCGGTTGACTGATCTTCTTAGTTTTTCTCATTTGGTCAGCCAATACACTGCATGTGGTCCACCGATAGTCATCCTTGCTTCATTCAGTCGATTGATCTTCAATCTATCTTTATTCAGATAACTGATCTTTTGTCTGTCTTCAATCGGTTGACTGATCTTCATTAAATGTTAGTAGCTAAAAAAACTCTTCATCACATGTTAGACTGCAAACACTTTTATCAAATGCACTTCAACTTCTTTTCAAGATACCTATATTTTCAACACACTTAAACAAAATATTAGTAATAAAGGTGATTCGTCATCATCAAAACAATATGGAAACTCCTTTAGTTCATACCAATTTCTATTTTAATCATACAAAAATAATCTTCACACAAAGTTTTAGTGAAAATATCTGCTAATTAATGCAAAGTATTAAAAAACTCAAGTTTTATATCTCCATTTTGAACATGATCTCTAAAAAAAGTTTGATATCTCCATTTTGAACATGATCTTTAATAAAATGTTAATGAATTTTAATATCCTTAGTCCTAGAGTGATAAATGTGGTTTTTTGTTAAGAAAATAGTGCTGGTATTATTACATCATATAGTAATTTTGTGAACCTTTAAGCCATAATCTCTAAGTCGTTGTCTAAGCCATAAAACTTGAGTACAATAAGTACTGGCGGTTATATATTCAGCTTAGACCATAGACAGTGTAACAGAATTTTGTATCTTCAAAACCATGAAACTAATGCATTGCCTACGAAATGATATGCACCAGATATACTTCCTATCTAATAAACTTCTTACATAATTAGCATTAGAAAAACAAACTAAATCTAAATATGCATTCCTAAAATACCAATGTCCCAAATACAATGAGTCACTCAAACATCGCAAAATATGTTTAATGGATAATAAGTGAGATTCTTTAGGTAAAAATTGAAAGAGTGTATACAAACAAACACTAAACATGATATTAGGTTAGCTAGCAATTAGATACAACAAACTACTAATTGTACCATGATATTACTATACATCCATTTCTTTACCATCTTCATCCTTATTCAATTTTATGGATGTACTTATTGGTGTGCCTAACAACTTTGTGTGATCCATCTTAAATCGCTTGAGAAACTCTCTTGTGTACTGGGATTGGTTAATGAAATGTCATCCTTTATTTGTTTGATTTGGAGTCCGAGAAAGAAATTTAATTCTCTCATCATGCTTATCTTGAATTCCCTAATCATACTTTTAATAAAGTTTTGGCATAAAAGTTCATTAGTAGAACCAAAGATGATATCATCTATATAAATTTTAACAATTAACAAACCATTTTTATCTTTCTTAATAAAAAAAGTAATGTCTATATTTCCTTTTTCAAATCCATTTTAAAGTAAAAATGTAGTCAATCTATGATACCATGCTCTAGGTGCTTATTTTAAACCATACAAGGCTTTAGATAGTCTAAAAATGTGTTTGGGCGCATCATGCCTTTCAAAATTGGGGGGTTACTCAATATACAATCCTTCTTGGATAAAACCATTTAAAAATTCTATTTTAACATCCATTTGAAACAATTAAAAACCTATATGAGATGCAAAAGCAAGTACAAATCTCATGGCTTCTAATCAGGCTACGAGGGCAAAAGTTTTATTATAGTCTATTCCTTTTTCTTGATTATATCCTTTATCCCCTAATCTTCCTTTGTTTCTAGAAATATTACCTTATTCATCTTATTTGTTATTGAAAAATCATTTAATACCAATTATTAGATGATCTATGAGTCTAGACACTAAGATTTTAACTTTGTTTCTGTCGAATTGATTTAATTTTTCTTTCATAGCTAAAATCCAACTTTCATCATTTAAAGCCTGTTCAATAGTCCTAGATTTGATCTTTGAAATAAAAGAAAGATGTGATAAGTTAAAATGAGAATGAGTGGTTACCATTTGTTGGATATCACCTATTATTTGATCAGATGGATGATCCTTCTTGTATTTCTAATCTCTTTATAGCTCTTCATCTCTTCTTTCTTCACTTGGTTCAATAATGGGCTCTTGAGGTGTTTGTCCTCTGTCTTTAAGTGAAAGGTTCTCTAAACTCTTGGAATAAATTTTTATCATCATTCTCAAATAGTTTCTTTCTTTCAAAAGTGTTAGTATCATCAAATACAACATGCATGGATTCTTCTACAACATGAATGTTCTTGTTATAAACTCTATATGCTTTACTAGTTAATGAAAACCCTCTAAGATGCCTTCATTTGTTTTAGGGTCAAATTTTTTCAAACTATCTTTAGTATCCAAGATATATCATTTACAACCAAAACCTTTAAAATGACTAATTTTTGGTTTCTTACAATTCAAATTTTCATAATGAGTTTTATCCAATATATGCCCAATGTTTACTCTATTAATAAACCACTTCTGCCTAAAAATATTTAGGTAAATTATACTTTTTAATCATGGTTCAAGCCATTTCTTGTAAAGAACTATTCTTTATTTTGACTAAACAATTTTGTTGAGGTCTCTGAGGTGCAAAAAGGCTATGAGAAATGTTATGATCATAATAAAAACACTCAAACATGTCATTGTTGAATTCTCTACCATGATCACTATAATATATGAAATAGACAATGATTTTTCATTTTTGATTTTCTTTGCAATACTCACAAATGATTTAAAACATTTATCTTTTGCTTTGAAAAACAAAACCCATGTGAATCTACTAAAGTCATCAACAATAACAAAGGCATATGACTTTCCTCCTAAGCTAGCACCTCTAGTAAGGCCAAAAAAATCTATATGAAACAATTTATGTAGTCTATAGGATTTTATTGAGTTCTTGGTTTGAAATGAGCTTCTTACTTACTTTCCCATTTGGCATGCTCCACAAATTTTATCTTTTCATATTTCATGCATGGAAGTCCTCTAACAAGTTGTTTTGAATTTAACTTTGATAGGAGATCCATACTTGCATGTCCTAGTCATCTATTCCAAGTCAAGGCACACTCACTTAAAGAAATCAAACACTTGTCTTCAAGGTTAGTTGCACAGTGTAAATCAACTATGTCAATGTTTCCTTCTCTTTTTCCTAAGAAAACAACATAATCATCATCCATTTTAGAGAAAAGACATTCATTTCCTACAAAACTCACTTTATAATCTTTATCTCATAATTGACTAACACTCAAAAAATTATGCTTTAAGCTTTCAACAAGCAATAAATTATCGATTAAAGGGAAGTTATCTTTTCTGACCTTTCCAATGCTAATTACTTTACCCTTGGCATTGTCATCGAAAGTGACGGATCCTCCATCCTTGCTTTTGAAAGTGATGAATTATAAGGGATTGTCAGTCATATGTTGTGAGCATCCATTATATACATGCCATTTGTTTCTTCTTTTTATGTCTTACAAAAAAAAGGAATCATATAGATTTATGTACCCATCTTATCTTGAGTCTTTAAGTGTTAGCAATATACCTGACTCATCCTTTAAGAAAAACTATCTTTTTTATTACAGTTTTTAGAGTAAATAATTCTAAACATAAAGTTTAAAGTTTCAAAAGCTTTACGAAGGACTATGAATGCAAAAGTTAAAACATAGGCCAATATTAAGTTGATTTATGAAAGGATGAAAAAATTTAGGCTTAATAGCCTATTGATCGATTGAACTAGTCCTATCAGTCGACTGATCTATGTTAGATAGATCGAACTCCTACCAACAAGCATATTAACGGTCAGATATGAAGCTCTCATTTGTTAAGATATGAAATATAAACTAGTTCACAATTGAAGAGATTTACCTAATTTTTTGGACCAATATTGGTTTTTTTCTTTAAGTATTATACCTCATGTATTCATTCAATAAAGCATCCAAACAATCATAGCAAAAATATGAAACATGACTATAACATTTGTAATAAGAGTAGAATAAAGGAGTATATAATTCTCTTAGCCTAAAGTCATTATGAGTTTTTTACAAAATTTGCTTAGGATGAAATTTTTTTTCCATTGTGCATCTTACTTTGAGAAAATTTTTTATGTTTTGTAATATATATGAATGCATGATGTCGAGTTTGCGGCCTACTAGATGTAGTATGAACATTTTTAGGAGAACCTTCATCTTCTAAGTTCTTTCTTGTAACAAAAATTATTTTACTAGTGGAAGCTCTATTTTTAAATTCTAATCCATGTTTGTCATTTTCTACTTTTTGAACACATAATATAGTATCTAATTTTTCTTTTCCCATGGTAAATTTTGTAAGAGATTTTTTAAGGGATTCAACTTCTCTTTTTAAGGTTTTATTGTCATTAAATAGTTCACTATTATCTTTGTTGGCAAAGCTCATATCTTTCCTAAGATTTTGATTTTCCAATTTTCATGTTTCTAACTCATCTACAGTTTTCTTTAGTTTATAAAGTATTCTTTGTTTTTCTTAGTCAAATATTCTATATGATCAAATACTTCATCATAAGAGTAAACACCTTTACATTCATTTTCACTAAGGGGGGACATACCTTATTGTGTGCCATAAAGCACATATTAGCTACTTGCACTTCTTCGGAATTGCTTGATTCAAACCACGCATCTTTCAAAGCTTTTTTTTCTTTGACTTTCTCTTTTCTTTCTTCCATGTCTTCTTTTCTTTTTTTTATTCTTCTTCTTCTACTTATGCGTGTGGGCATTATGATCTCAGGTGGCCTTTTTCACCACATCCAAAGCACATTATGTTTGATAATTTATTTTTAGAGAAAAAATTAATTTTTCTATGTGTTGATGCATTTCTCATGAACTTCTTTAACCTTTTTATGATAACAGTTAGTTTCTCATTCTCACTCCCAAATCATGATTATTCATTATCGATTTCTTCCTTTATAGACACATTAAATGCTACATGCTTATTTTTTGGCATATATTGTTCTTCTTGAATATCTTTCATCCCTATCTCATATGTCAATAATGAACGAATGAGTTTGTCGAGAGGGCGTGTATTGAGATCTTTAGCTTCTTCAATTATTGTTACCTTTGCTTCTCATGATTGTGTTAGAGACAAAAGGATTTTCTTAATAAGCTAAATACTAGAATAAGTCTTACTTAGAACTTTTAGAGCGCTAATAATATTATGAAAAAAATCATATATTGGTAATACTTTCATCATGCAACATTTGAAAAAGGTCCTAATCATAAGTAAGAATGCTTATTTTAGTTTCTTTCACTTGGTTTGTGCCTTCAAGAGTGATTTCTAAAATATGCCAAATATCGTATATAGTTTCACACATAGATATCCTATTGTATTCTTCCATACTCTAAGTATAATATAAAATATGCATGGCCTTACAATTTAAAGATACCGATTTCTTTTCTTCAATATTCCATTCATTTTATTTCTTTAACATTAGTTCATTACCTATAAGTTTAGTTAGCAAGAAAAAATTTTATGACATCATCATCTCTAAATCGGCATTTTTGCCCATTAAATAACGTCTCATCTTATTCTTCCAATATAAATAATTACTTGTATTAGAGAAACGAGTTCTGTGACGATTATGATCTTCTAGGCTAGATGAGGGAGCTACGAAATTCATAACACATGCCATAAGGTTTTTTCTCACTAATTCGTTAAAATTAAAATTTATGTGAAACCAGGCTTTGATGTTAATTTTCAATCCTATATGGCATCTAAGAGAGGGATGAATTATGAGTAAAACATCTTTTGAAAAACACAAACGCTTTATCTAAATTGAAAAGATAAAAAAAAATGAAAATAAGATGAAGAAGATATATAAAATTAAAAGCAATAAAGAAGAAATATATATATCATGGATTTTGATTACACCTTTCTCAACTACGAGCTCCTTTTGTGACTCAAAGATAACCTTCACCTTCTTTTTCTAAAGCTTAAGAATAATCTTGTCTAATTCTTTTTCTAAGGCTTAAGAATAACTTTACTAAGATAATATAAAATCTCTTTGATCCTCACCTTCAATTTTACTAAAATCAATGACTAAGAAATTGTCTCTTAACCTTTGATTGTGTCTATTGGTTTACAAGAGTAAAAAATTTGATAATAGACTTAAAAACTAGGTTAAAAACATGAAGGGACCTGATTAGGCCACACTTGGCTAATGGTCATTAGCCTGGGCTTGACATCTTCTGCCCAAAAATCTTCTTTTACGCCCCTTGGTCTTTTCACAATGCACTCTCTATCATTTTTCATTTGATCATGGCCATTGATGTGGAACTTCATAACTTGATGGTCCTACGTAAAATGATTCCATGTCTCTTCTAACTCTAAAAAAAAAGCATCCCATTGCTAACTAAAGTCCATAAAAACATAATCAATCATAAAAAAATAATATATGTAACATATTATTAAAAAATTAACCAATAATGCAAACAAATTACATGAGATTACCATTTAAACTCAAGATAGTTGATAAGTGTGATTTTAGGTTATGTTTCT